>LPNX010813909.1:325946-382313 GCA_001517045.1 Pseudotsuga menziesii | reverse complement strand
TTTCACTTCACCGTGAATGCTAGACCAATCCCTCTTGGTCATGACACTTAGTGTCTCCGGTCTATTTCAGACCTCTCAACCATGGAGCCTCCCCACATGGCTTTTCTCGGCTGCTAGGACCTTCACAGTCTTACTAGCACCTTTCTCATCACCGCCCATTCTGAGCTCTTTAGGAGAGTCACATGTCCACATGCACCCCTAGGATGCTTTCATATTCCTCGCTCTTGGTGATACCTATATCAAAACATTGAATAGATTCACCTGTTTAGTTTATTCTCATTGGATTTATCTCTAGAACAAGAGTTTAAAATGTCATAACCAATCATATACACATGTATATTTATTAAACAAAATATTGCAAAACAATCCAATACTTATCTATATTGCGCATTTCCTCGTTGGTCCACAGGATCCTGCTTTGCTTTGCAAGCCTTGGGATCGCCTATGGACTTGGATGTTAGGTAAGCACGCAGGATGCTTCACAAAATCCTTTTATATATATCAGGCACAGTCAAGCCAACCCTCGTTGGGTTTATCAGACCGTCAACAATCGCCTGTATTTGGTCATGACACTTTTAGTGTCTCTGGTCTATTTTCAGACCTCTCAACCATGGAGCCTCCCCACATGGTTGGTCCCCTTCTCTATAGAAGGTAGGATGAGTTCAAGCCATTGTCCATTTAGTGTATAATACCAAATTACCTTTGTTTATCCTGACAACACAAGCAATATAAACATATTTGTTAGTGTTATTGCTCTAAAATTGTAACCATATTTCACACCATTCACTATCAAGTATTGAGACACTAGGAGTGCATCCACTCCCTGGGGTGTAATCAACATTGAAAAATCCTTCCATGATCTGACATCGAAGAAGTGTGCACCCTTTTCCGGTGTGTGCCATGTAGGCCCTATGCATACTCAAGCAATCTGCCATAATGGAAACAAAATCAAAACATGCTCTACATATTGAATTTAATAATTTGACATGCATATTATTAGCTAGGGTCACAGAAGACTTATCCATTTTCTGAGACAGTATTCCTTCATTGAGGAGGAATGGGGGCTCCCTTCTCTGAGTTGACAGTCCCTCGGTTTGCCACCCCAATTCCTTTTTACATTTCATATCCACACATGTCTTACCGACATAATCTATATCATCTCACTCATGTTGCTTACCAAACATGTAGTGCAGATGAGACATTTCCAAAATGTCCAATGGAGTTTCCCTCAAAACCCATTTCAAGATAAGGAAAAAACTTCCCATGAAGTTTGGCTCCTGCAGGCCATCACACCTAATCTTCCTACAATGTGTACCCCTATCACATTCATCAAATAGCCAAATAGTCAATCATTATCTGATAATACAATCCAAATTGGTTGTCCATAACCAAGCAAATGACATTAGTAATTAAATTCAATAGGAATTGGACCTCTGTTTACTACAGAAATTGATTTGCTTGGCGAGGAGGTGACCCTGAATTGTGGGTCTCTTGTGAGAAGAACCATCATATCCATTATGATTTTATGCTTACTAGCATAACATGGACACCCACTTACAATGCATCCTCCTAACACAATTCTATGTGAGCCAATAGTGATTAGTAGTTGTCAACAATTTCTCAAATCTGAAATTTACAACTCATTATGCATACAAACTATTATCACAGCCATGAGACTCTTCTCATAAGTTTTGGATCTTTCACATGGTAGATTCCATCCTTTTTCATGGTCTTATCCATTTTTCCATATCCCAAACAATCTACCTGAAACCTGAACTTCAATCAGCCAAACATTTGGTAAGTCTTGATGCCTATAACTTTTTCCATTGCTACAACAATCATTGAAGCATTTTCAGAATTTATAAAATTCATACATTTCCAGCTGTTAATCGCATTAATATTACCAAAACTCATTTACTTCACGCAATCCTTATCTTACTTTAAATCACAGGGTACAGTCACATCATTCATGTAATTAAATGAAATGGTTAGATACTCCTTACTTCACAAGTGTATAATTCGTACCACCGTTCTCTTTCATAGAGCATTTCCGGCAGACAATTGATCATGACTACCCTCTTCATGCACTTACCATCCTGCATTCATAACAGCCTTTGAAATGGTTCCTAAATTGTCCTCAATTCATCATTTCAGCCATTAGTTATTCATAATATCACATGCACTTATCTCAATGCATTCATGCAATGCATCACAACATTTGCACCTATACTTATGCAATCAGTCACTCACACCTTTCTTGTGCATTCATTCAATGCATAACTACAAGATTCATAAAATATTTTTAATGCATACCCACTCAATGTTACCTTGCATTGATTCAGGAATACTATGCATTCAACATACCATGCATGGCCCAACCATGGCTACTTCTTATAGGATGCATTACTAGAGTCAAGATCATTAGTACTTACTTTCCTTGGGCTACTAAGCTCAATCAACATATACCGGCATGACACATTTCTATATGAATGTAGTATAACATTCAAATATCCACATGGTATGAGGTCTCTTACCTTTGCCACTCCATGGGATTTGTCATAGCCAAACTCTTACCTTCATGGGTCCTACTTACACCCTTGTCATTACCAATTTGGTTGGTCCTTTGCAGGAGATTCCATAATTTTCTCACCAACTTTTGACTATGGACTTGTTTCCTTATCCCTTTCTCTAGAGGGTTGCTAGTCACATTTTTCAACATCAGCAACATATTCGGCCAGGTCCATGTTGTCGTTGGTTTTCCCACTAATGCCAACACCAATGCAATAACTATCATTAGTGGTTCATTATGAATGTACAATCCTCAATATCCTATGTATGCAAAGCAAATCCTCATACATTTCATGTATAAAACTTATGAAATGTAGTTATAATAAGCAAGATAGGGTTTAAGGAAACTTTCCTTTTCAAGTCCCACATCCTTGCATGGAACTCCTCTTCCACACAATAGCTGGTTTGACTTCATGGTATTGCTACCTCTAAGCATGCAATTTCCCAGATTTGTCCATTTGACAGCAACACTTTTCTCTTTCAGGCCATCATTAGCACTTCGCTGCTCCAAACATAGATTTTGGTGGATTTCCCTTGTTCCCTGCTGGATAATCTTTCCAACGCCTATCCACATGCTTCATTGTGACCACGGGTGTGAAAACCATAGCACTTCTAAAATGATGGCATTCATCAAATTTAGGCAAAACACTCAATTGTGTTCTGGTCTAAATTGTTAATTTCAGCCACCTAGAATTTTTTTTCCTTTCAGCCCTGAACTACTAAAAAGTTCCATGAAAATTCATTGAAACACTTAGCTGGATTCCACTGAAAATTTTGATGGAAAACTCAATTTTCTTTCTCCCTATCAGGTCACTTCCCAACTAAGTTTCTGACATTTCATATCCTTAGTGGACTAGTCTTCCGATCTGCATCGACGATGTCTAGGACTGTCTATCGGGTCCCTTATTTACTAACCTTCTGACATTTCAGAAACAAACCAACTAACCTTCAGTGCTGCTCATCGGTAGTATGATTATCTATCCTTCTCTGGCGTGTCGAACCTGTAGTGATCTAAACTTCCGAATTTCATCGGTGGACTGTTCCATTATTCCTCTCCATTATTTCGACGGCAAAATGACTAAACTCCTTATTTGTATCGATGAGAAAATCAACTGTTTATCGGGTGCACAATTTCTTGAGCAGCCGCAACGGTGGAAATAAATCTTACTATGATTTCCATGGGTGAACCGGCTAAGCTTTCGATCGACGACCTGTTGTTTAATTTAGTCCGCCATATCAGGTCCTTAGTAGACTATCACTCTGAATTTCCTCGACGATATCCTAGGATAACCTCCGCGTTGGTGACCTGGTGGCCTATGCATCGGCTGATTAGTCATCAATATTTGTGCAATGGTGGCCCACATTTAAACTATCTCTTCCATATCCACAAGTCTATCAGCAATCGGAAACTAAAAATTCTAACCATCAGAATGTTAGCCCACATGGCTGCCGCAATGGCAGTTCTTCATCCGCTAACATTTTCTGGTCGGTGGTCTGATCAACTAAACTTTTTCGATTGACGGTTGGAACAATTATTCATCGGAAGGGTATTCTACTAAACTTTTCCAATCGGCGGTTGGAACAATTATTCATCAAAAGGGTAGTCTACTAAAATTTTCCGATGTCTTCTTTACTTAAGCAAATTTTTGCAAATTTTCCTTTTTCTTCTTCTTCGCATCGGCTGCTTCATTGACTAATTATCTTCCGTTTTTCACCACCATAGTGATCCCGGATGTTCACTGAACACCCCAACATTGGTGACTGGAAGGACTAGCATCGGTGAAATAGTTCATTCCATAGCCACAACGGTGGCTCATCATCTTCGATCCTTTTCCGATCAGTGGCTAAAAGACATCAGCATCAGGAACCTGTATGCATCGGAGGATTAGTGTTCATTGGTGACCCAATATTTGATCATTTCCAATGCCTAATGATCTTGTTCCTTAGAAATTTTTTGAATTTTCTTCGTCCACCAGCAATCGGAACCCCCAGAAGCTACAACATCGGTGCTCGAAGGCCCTCCTCATCGGGTGGTTATTCCCTTCGGTCTATGAAACAGTGGAAACTTGGTCAACAAACCTTACCCGATGTAGCCCATCGGCAATGGAATCACTTATTCATCGGGGATGTCATCAACTAACCATCGTCGATAACCAATGATTCCATGACTTAGAAAAAATTTCAAAACCTTTCTCTTGAGTCTTCCTCATCCTTTCATCGATTCCATTGGCTCCATCTTCCTTTCTACATCACCACATCAACTAACAACCACCCCAACATTGACAAGTGGAATATGTAACCATCATAGGGTTAGTGGACTAGGATTTTGTAGTGGCGGTGCTTTGTTCCACTAATTCCTTCTGTTGTAGTCGTCAACTTTTGCAGCGTCGACAACACGGTCAGCTGTGCATAGGCCATGCGATCAACTAATTAAAGCTGATTGTTGACAGTCCTGTTACTTCGTCAAAGTTTCCAAAATTCCCCAGTGTTGGCGGTCACAGGCTCTATGCATCAGAAGCATAGTGGTCTAGCCATCCACAATGGTGGCAATCCAGTCAACTAACTCCTTCCGCTATTCATCGGCGATGAATACCACTGACATGATCCGATGGTTGACAAATTCAACAGTTAGAAAAATTTCAGAATTTCTGCGCCATCGGCCGTTGGAAGCACAATGGTATAGCCATCCGCAACGACAGCGCTCAATCAGCTAAGCATCAGCGATCCATCTGTCTAAGTGTTCCGATGTATTGATGGTCAAAACACTTAGAAAATTTTGTGAATTTTCTTATCTTCACCCATGTTCCTGGTTCTTCACCCATGTTCCTGGTTTCTTCTTAGCAATAGGAAACCTGCCATTGTTAACTATTCTGATGGTCCTCTAAGGCCCAATACTACAACATAACTCTGTCACTGCATCCTCATGGGCCATTCAGGCCCATGTTGCAACTAGGGCTCTAATACCATTCTTTAATGTCCCCGACCCTCTGATCGATGAAGAGGATGCTACTAACACCAAACATACGGGAACATAGCCCCATGAACATGGACAGGCATATAATGATGAAATAAAAAGCTTAAACATAATACATAATAAGATTCCCTTCATATACATAGTGGAAGCAAACATACATTCATTCAAGCATGCCACATGTTCATCAATTAGTAAATATAAATGTAGATGCGGAATAGTCAAGAATAATCATCTGATAAGAAATCGTCCCACAACCAGCTACGTCACTGCAACGTTCCACCCAACCATAGGCCAATGTGCTCATCAATCTCTCAGCAACACTACCACCCCTAAGCTGGGAATGATTCCTCAAGGAATAAGGGTCGAAACATGCCTACACATAGCCAAGGTACACAAATCAGCCAAGCCTACACAGTAGGGTTTATCAGACCTCCAAGGAGCTAGCAAAGGCTAAATGCTAAGCTGATGACCTCAAACACCAGTTTTCTCAAGCATACCCAACATCTAATCCTACTCTCAATAGTCCAAAGACCAACCACTGCATACCACAGCAAAACCAATAGTTCACAACACTGTGAGGAAGAGGAAGACCATAGGGTGACAACCCCAAACAAAAGGTAAAACACAATTCAGGTTAAACAACTCTTCAGAGTTGTTCTTGTCCCTAGCATGGCCAAAAAAACTCAGCAACAATCTTGATAACCTTAGCAACCAAGAAGCAACCCAAAACCAGGGGAATTCAATAGCCCCAAAACCACAAGAAATGATGGTAACAACTACACAGTCTGTAGTTGGATGAAACCACACCCCCAACATGGACATGGGAAAACTCATCCAACGAATGTGAATATTAACATCCCACCAACATCCCCGATCTCACAGCACACACCATTGGCAACTGTTGTAATCTCACAGATCACATAAGGTTACCAATAATACATAGTAAAACATACATACATAATAGAGACAAGAGATAACAACAAGTAGATAGAATAATAGATTATATTAACATGAGAGGGTCCATACAATACAGAGAACTAAACTAAGTTCTCATCTAGCTCAACAGCCTAATATATATGAATTACAAATAGTTACAAATAACTACATGTCGGTTCACTCAACCGACACAACCATAGGTGGAAATTCTAATATCTAACTAGTTGACTGACTGACTTAGTCAGCTAATCGAATAAGTTGGCTTACCGACTTGCTCCTCCAACATCTCCCCCACGAACAAAACATTTCTTCGTCCTGAAGAAATAGGGAGGTACCCAAAATTTCTTTGTTTGTCTAAGAAGTAATTCTTTGTGCTTGATATTCATGGGCTGTGAAGTCTGATGGTTGGTATTTTCTATACACAGACTTCGACAATTGCTTCAGCTGTCACTGCTATCTGATGCTAGAAATCTGTCCAACTTTGAAAATTTTTATGTATTTCGATGGTTAGTGTAGTTAGACTGGATAAGATCGACATTTTCTCTGGTATGGAAACTTCCACTAATTTTTCCATGTCAGGACCCATAAGCTAGTCCTTTTTCTCTGCTGTCTCCAGTATTCTTTTCATCTCCAGACAAATGATGTCTACTTTTTCCAGGTTTGGAATGGCTTGTTTCACCCATTGATGTGCTTCTCTCTCAAGCTTCTACAGTTTGGCTATTTCAAGCACTATTTGATCTTCAATTGTGCTTCTAAGTGCTACATCAGTGCTTTTCCTTTTCTCAAGCACTTGGATCTCCGGTCAGGTCTTCCTGGTTTACTGATAGACTCACCCATAGTAAGAAGGCCAGTCTTGTAGTATTTCTTCTATGATGACAGACTCCTCCATGTGATGTTGCAACACCTTGTATGCTTCTGAAAAGGTTGTGTGCTGCTCCATCAATAATCGAACAGTTTCTTCTTTTTGCTCCTCTTTTGTGTCCTGAATTTGTGCCTGCAGCACCGACACCACGCTCTCAAACAACTGATAAGCTCTTTCCAGTGGTTTGTTATTGTCGACCTCTACTGGTCCTGGTATTACCGATTGTACAAGGTTTCTACATTTGTTGAGGGACTTGACTTGTTATTTTTCATTGTTTTCAAGATCCTTACATCTCTACTAGCTCCTTTTCTTTTCTTCAACTGCTATAGTTTCTAGGAGTTGTCCTAGCTCTACATCTCTCAACTTGGTCTCATTGACTGTAGTGGTTGAACCAAGCTGACTGATATGGACCATTGTCATCTATTCACAAGGATCCTTCTTCTTTTTCTCCTTCTTCTTCTTGTGCTTGTGTGGCTCTGTTTGTTCTGGCTCTGTTTGTGGGGCAGAAATGATGGATGGTATTTTTGGTTGGGGTGGTGGGATGATTGCTGCATCTAGTTGTGCCTCTAGTTGGTTGGATGTAGAGGGTCCAGAAGTGGATGCGTTTGTCGCTAATGGTTGCGGTGGAGGTGGTTCTAGTGTAGCTGGTTAAATTAAGGGTTCTGAGTCGAGAGGTGGTGGTGATGGGGTTGTTGAATGGCTAGGTGTGATTGGGTTGGTGGAGGTGTGGTCAAGTGGTGGATTTTTGATCTGAGGGGGTGAATCCAGGTCACTGGATTCAAAGTCCAAGTCGGCTGATCGACTAATTCAGCTATCGTTCAATTTGGCTTACCAACTTGCTCCTCCAACAGCAACAATCCCTATTGCCGAAACATAACACAACTGGATCGATGGTGGGGATTTTGCCTCTAGCTCCTCACCATGATTAATTAAAAAATATACATGATGTACCCTTTAACTTAAAAAGGGTCAAAACCAAGGTATTACACCCGAGATAGGATGTGTATCCACTAAGGAGGAACTAAATAGGCTCACTCATAGCCATGGTTTCACTCAACCAGTCATGCTAAGCCCACATACAGTTGGGTTTATCAAGAATACAATAACAAAGGAGGAGGATGCTAAGCCAATGAGCTAAATAACAGAGCTACAGACATCTCAAGCTAAATTCAAGCAATCCAATTCTCTATTCCAACATTCACATTTGGATTTCTCACAATTCTGCCATCAAATAACTCTATCCCATTGTTATGGAGAGAAATTCCTATGGCTTGGGGTACCACAACAGACAACTTGACTCCAGAAACCAATCCTTTCCAATATGCAATAGAAATTAAATGTCTAACACTAAAGGATCAGACCTCCTACCTTATTCTAGATGCTTGAAGTAGATCCCCGTTGAGCTTTCCAATCTTCAGCTTGAATTGCTATAGTACTTCCTCAACAACAAGTAAACAACACAAGCATT
Organism: Pseudotsuga menziesii; assembly: GCA_001517045.1. Classification (NCBI taxonomy): domain Eukaryota; kingdom Viridiplantae; phylum Streptophyta; class Pinopsida; order Pinales; family Pinaceae; genus Pseudotsuga; species Pseudotsuga menziesii. The sequence continues at coordinate 373,505 of LPNX010813909.1, read as the reverse complement.
CTATATATCATGGTGTTAGATCTATTCTAGCATATATAATCAATAATCTTAAAGCATTTGACATAATCCCATGGATAAAATATTCATTCAAATACACATCATTGGACAGGAAAATATCTTTCTATTAATATAAATCAAAGATTACAAGATTCAACCCCTGACGGCATGTCTGCGAACCGGAGAACTGAATCCCCCACTTGGGCCTCCACCACTTCAATCCTCCATCTCTCAATAGCAAGCTCACAAGCAAAAGGCAAGATTGGGAAGAACACAAAATTGCTCCAAGGGACAAAGGGATGCAGACTCAAGCATAAGTTCCGGCAACAATGGACCATAGTTTCGTTGCTCTCAATTCTCTCTTATGCCTTCAATGTACCAAGGGGTTCCTTATATATCTTTTCAAAGGGGTAATGAAAGGTCAAATCTGAGCGATCTCAAGGCATATGGAAGGCCAGGAGTCAAATGAGTCAGATCCATGTCAAGGAAAAATCCAAAAGGATTTGGACTATGCACACATCCCAATGTACACGGTTATATGGGTCAAACCCACGTATGTACGCACTTATAGGTTTAAAAGTCGCATATAGCATTTTTCATGTGTTTTTAGGGATGATCAAGGAAACATCAAAGGACAAAAAATGATCCATAGGGGCTAAGGAGTCTGCAGTGGGACAGGGGAAGGCCATACAATGTGTGATTCACCTGGAGTGGTGAAATATTCTATAACAGATGCCCCCTAATGTATGAGATTAGAGGGGTTATACAATGGATGAAATACATTATAAGTCCATCCCAGAAGTGGAGTGATGAAGGATCCCAAATGGAAGACCAACCACCCAATCAGCATAGTACAATAATACAACTCGGCATATAAGTGCAAGTACATATAGCAGTCCCAGATACATAAGAGTACAATGGCCATGAATAGGCATGATACATGATGTCACATATGTGGTCATAGCCACGTACAATATACATAGATCAGAATCTCCATGATGAAGATATACAAAGGACCATGATCTCCAAAATGGCTGAAGATATATAATAGATCAAGATCTCCATAGTGGCTGGAAATGTCTGACATATACTGGAATCAAGTCACGAGAGCTGAAATCTCATGAATACTAGCATGATCAAGGATGTAGCATATAAGAGATGCCACCAATCTGGAAAGTCTTCTACACAAACCGCTACGAGTACATGTCCTACTATGCGAATAGAGGTGTCGAGGTCGAACATAGTAGCCCATTGTCTGATTACCGGTCATTAATGTATACCGTTAACAGACGCCAGATCATCCGCCAATGATGAAAATGGGAATCAAGGTACTAGAGTGAAAACTAACAAGTGTGAATAAATGTGTTGAGGTCGAACACTTGAGAGGATCCATCGATCAGGGGACATTGATGTATTCCCAAGAAACTGTCGATGGCGAGAGAACCTGCCACTGATGACTGCAAGTCTCAAGGCACTCAAAATGACTCTAGATTCCAATCCCAGAATAAATGATCTGAAGTTGATGGGATGAAATCCGCTGGAAGGAGGGCATTAAGGCAACCCCCATCATCCAACACGAGGTACTCAGCAAAGCTGTATAATGTGGAAGGACTCGATCATAAGGTGCACGAACCAGTAACTGTACTGGGAATGACCGACATGTAAAGTCAAGATAACTGAGGAATGGCCAACTCAGGTTTCAACTTCCTTTGAACAAGATCATAACGACGTATGGTGACTAAATGAAGGCAGCATAGACTCGATATGCAAAGTGGGACATCCCTATGACACAGGAGACATCAACAGAAGCTCCATGGGGACTGGAAGCTTAACCAGTCGGTGGAGATAAACTCAGATAAACGAGTACAGCTCCTAAAGTCAAACTATAACCCAACCAATGGATGTGATATATAGTACTCTGTTCGAAGGTGACATGACTCAACAACTGCCACAGATAACATCTTTCCTTATCCGGATTTTTGGTTTTTGATTTTTTTGGACTTTTTTAGTTATTTGAAAATCTTGAAAAAAGAATAAACTAGCTTTATAGTTACAAACTAGGAGGAGACGAGTGTCATAATGGCAAAAAAACTAGTTCCAAGTAGTGGAACATACCTATGCTCAATGCAAGGATACATGTGTAGGATATCGACACTTGGGGGAAAATCCCCTCCCGGTAAAAAGTGAAATCAAGCTCTGAAGGATATAAAAAATTTCTCTGCATGGCTAGACATGAGACAAGCTCGGGCTATATGGCTGAAACGCAATGTCAAGGGAGCCAGTATAAAGCTCAATGAGGTAGGAAAAGCTCATGATAATGCATTCACAACTTGACATGAGGGAGTCCTGAGGGAAATAGGCCAGCATAAGATCAAGAGGAGTATGAGGCTCTTGCGAAATGTCATGGCAGTAATATACAATGGACTCCCACACCCTAAAGGAGAAAACATCAGCATGGGCACCAAATGCAAATAAGGCACTAACTAGGGTACCCATGTAAGTTGAAGATCTACAACTCACATCATGCCACTTCTAAAGTAGCAAGAAGGTTCCGTGACATAATAGAGTGGGTTAATACCTAAGGACATGGTGATATGGTCACAAGGTCATGCAAAATGAAAATGATGGTGAAACCTAACCTATATGCCAGTTTAGACATGATACTTGAGATCGACACGAATGGGTCAATCCAATGGCTGAAATGACACTGAAAAAGGTCTTCTACATCACAAATTATGTCAAAAACGGTCCAAAATGGTTAGAAAATGTCAAAACTATAGGAAAGGGGGTAAAAATTTTCAAATATTTGAAAATTTTTCTATAAATAGTAAAAACATATAAATCATTTGAAACTTTTACCCATTTGAACTCTGATTTTCAACTGTAAATTCCAGGAGATCCAGCCGACGGAATTCACAACCGTTTCTTCAGGTATTTACTCATGCTCTCCTCTTGCATTTTGATATAATTTTTATAGATTTTCATGGTTAAATGAAGTTTTTAATCCATCCCAAAGTGTGCGCTATGGCCCACGCAGATATCGAGGTTTTTTCCACGTATAGGGCTGGCTACACGTGGAAAATGGCCTAAAACACGCGTACATACGTGGTTGTTTTCAAAACAGTCGCGTATGAGGCCATGCATGTGATTTTTCAATAAAGTAATGGATAATTTTGCAATTTCTTTTGTAGGATGGTGCTAGAGTGGAGAGAGCGTGAGCACAGTAAAGTAGAGGAAGCAGTAAGGGCCAACTTAATGGCTCAACAATATTTACGTGCATGCAGAATCTACAAGTTTTGGTGTCTTGGTGGTTTGAGGGCCAAACCAAGACTGCTACAGATGCTGGTAGACTATTGGGATCTAGACTCAGATTCCTTCCATATTGATGGGATTTCCCTCACCATAGAGGTGGAGGACATATACTTTATCACTGGTCTTTCTAAATGAGGGGAGGTGGTGAACCTTCGTTCCCGAGGTGGGCCAGGGGGTGGCCTGACTATCGATGAGTACATAGCCGTGTATTATTTTCCAGACACTAAGAAGGTGGAGAGTCAAGTCCCTACCAATGCTATACAGGTGCTAGGCCTAAAGGCCATATTACTAACGCTAGGCAGGATAGCAGGCTTAGCATCACTCCACCAGGCCTCTCGGCCTCTGATGTTCTATGCAGTGGAGTGCATGAGACCCACAATCTATGATTGGAGTATGACACTACTGAGCAATATGAAAAACCAGCTCAGTGAGTGTAAGGCAGGCAGGGTACAGAAATTCGGGTTCAGCAGTATTCTGAGCACGTTTTTCTTCGAGCGTGTTCCAGGATTGAGCCCTAGAGTGGATGTTCCTCTCCACGGGGTTTGAGATCCATCCCAACGGCGTTGGGCAGATGCTATGCGCAGACTGGGGGGTGGTAGGGTGGCCAACCCATATCCAGCTCACTTATTTCCATGGTGGCGATGACAGATTGTTTCCATTGATGACTACCACTATGCAGGGCTATATTTTCGAGGGGACCCAGACATGCCATTGCCACCAGGATCGGCATATGGCGATATAGGTAACGAATCTCAACCCTCACTCTTTTTAGATTTTTTGAGTTATTTAATTTTTTTTTTGTATTTTCTTGATTATGTGGAATCAAAAAGACATGCTTTTGGGTGACAATACATAGTGACATCTACCATTTGTGTGCAGATGTGGGACCATCGCAGCCAAAGGGCTTCCCTCATCATAGACGGAGGGGAAGAGGAGATGACATCACGGGTGTGGATGCGGAGCAAATGCTCTAGAGCATTCATACCAACTTTGTGAGACTGACTCATAGAGTTCCCATGGTGCAAGTCAAGGACTTGCTTGAGGCCATGCAACGGTAGGTGGTGGGTGTACCACATGCATGGGTGCATTTATTTCAATGGCTAGCTAGAGCCGTAGTAACGTTCCATGATCACAATCCTCCTCCTCCTCCATAGGATTAGACACATGGGAGTGTATTCATTTTGTACGACTGTGTATTATATGATGGTGGCTTTAAAAGCCCCAATTTTGTATTATGACACTATGTATTACCACATTTTTTATGTATTAAAAAGTTTTATGGTCGATTTATTTATTTACATGTGTAAAAATTGTGTTTGTGATTAATTTACTATGAATTAAAAAAATGCCAATCTAACACGTAGTTAGCATATGAGTCAGCAACTTGATTATTATTTGTTGGAATGTGTATATATATGTTATACTGTCAAATTTCCGTTCTAACAATCTCACACGTAAGAACCTTCTCAATAACATCGGATCTCTAACATGGTACAAACCATTGAGCTATGACACTACTAACTTCGAATCAATACATACCTCAAGAGATAGAACGCCATGCAAAATGGCATCCCATAGAAGCTCAATCACGGTGCTATATTCAGCAACATTGTTGGAAGATGGCCATAGACATACACCTCCTGAAGACAGTACCTGACCCATAGGAGTATAAATCACCCAAGCAGCTGAGGCTGAGTGTTGAGTGTGACGGCTTGCACCATCCGTGAATCCTATGTAGGTGGAAGATTCCATTGACATCTACCAAAAGAAACGGAAACTAATCACAAACCCGATCACGATAAGAAAAATACCTAACTATGCAAATATGTACAATAATATACAACAAACAGCCCTGGCTAAATATCATGCATAGTATTTTTTGAGATAGAGCCCATTTCTAGGCTCCGCCAAAGTTGTGCCTTCGCAATCTACTAACTCATAGGCACCCTTCTCTAACACACACTTGACGACATAAGGACCACGCCACATAGGATTAAATTTCCCTGCCCCCAAGGGTTCTTTCGGTTGATCCCACAAGAGGACAAAGTCTCCTTCACTAAACACTCTTGGAAGGACAGACTTATCATACTGGGCCTTAACGTGATTCTTATTAACCTCTAGAGCCACCAAGGCATCTCGATGCTACTCATCAAGTTGCTTAAGGTGAACCAAACACTCCTCCAAAGGTGAAGTGTTTGGTAAGAGTTCCACAGCTAGCTTCAATGAAGGAATTTCACATTCAACCGGCAATATCGACTCCACTCCATGTACAAGCTGATATGGAGAAAAACCAGTGGCAGTCTTAACCGCGGTTCGATATGCCCACAAAGCAGGATATAACATAATGTGCCAATTCATCTTGCTTTGTGCGATGGTTCATTGGAGAATGGATTGGAGTGATTTATTCACTGCCTCTACCTATCCATTCACTTAGGGGTAGTAAGAAGATGAATGCTCTTGCTTATACCCTAACTTGGATGCTAACTCTTCCATCATACGGTTCTAAAAGTGCGAGCCATGGTCAGTGACAAGCTCTTTCAGAATCCTGAACCTAGTAATGATTTGGTTGAATATAAAGTGAGCGGTTGTCTCACCGTCAGATTTTACTGTAGGCATAGCCTCAGCCCATTTCATGAAGTAATCAACAACCACTATAATGTGATGGTGCACCCCAGCCAAAGCTGGGTTTCAATCCATAAAATCGAGCCCCCACTTAGTGAAGGGACCGACGGTGATAATGGGATGTAGCGGGGCAGGTTTCGAGCACATATTACGTGTGAACACCTGGCAAGGGTGGCACCTCTTAACCGCATCAACACAATATTTAAAGATCGACGGCCAGAAATAACCCGCTCTCAAAATATTTTGAGGTGTAGAAAGCCTAGATGAATGACCACCACACGCCCCTCCATGGCAATCATTCAGCACTACCTCAGCCTCCTCATGAGTTAAACAATGTCGTAAAATGGAATCTACCCCACGGAGGTACAAAGTATTCTCCACTATAAGGTATTTCTTAGAGACGTGATGTAATCGTCGTCGTTCATCTCGCGAGAGGTGAGTAGGGGTCCTCTGTTTTTGCAGATATACTATGATATACCCATACCATGGGTCTAATGTTGAGATTAAGAAGATGTGTTCATCAAAAAACATATCTTCACAAACCAACTCCTCAGCCTCACTCGAAAAATCCGATATAAGCTCTGCAAAAATTAAAGACTTCTTCGACTTTGCCGAAACAAACTCAAGATCGAATTCTTGCAGAATGACAATCCATTTATTATACTTTCCCCCAATTATCCTTCATGTGAGGATGAACTAAAATGGATTGACAAGGTCTGGCGAAGGAGAATATAATGTCTCAAACACTGAACCGCATGTACGATAGCTAAAGCAAGCTTCTCGACATGAGAATAACAAATATTTATGTCAATAAGGTTTCGGCTCAGATAATATATGACATGCTCTTGGAGCTCCTCATCCTCTTGAACCAAAACCATACCAATCGTCTCTAAAGACGCGCGGCCACATATAATAGAAAATCATGGCTATAATCCAGAGGACTAATCACCGGGGCCGATGCTAGGGATCGCTTGAGTGCATCGAAGGACTCCTGGGCTCGCTCATCCCATTCAAAGGGAGTATACTTCTTCAGGAGACGCATGAAGCCTCTAGTCAAATTGGCAAAGTTGACAACAAATATTCGTAAGAATTTTTCCATGCCTTGCAAACAATGAAGATGACAAATATTCTTTGGGGGAGACAACTGAAGTATTGCCTCAACCTTCAAAGGGTCGAATCTTATACCCTCCTTTGAAACGATGAATCCTAACAAATGACCTGAATTCATGCAAAATATGTACTTATGAGGATTTAATCTAACTTAATAGTGCCGGTATCTTTCGAATACCAATATCAAGTGATAAGGATGATGCATTCTCATATGAGAATGAGCAGTGAGGTCATCCAAAAATACTTCAATAATAGACTTGAGATCGTGGAAGATCAAGGTCATCGCCCGCTGAAACGTAGCTCCGGCATTTTTAAGGCCGAAAGGCATTTTTAGATATGCAAATGTTCCCCAAGGACAAATAAATGTGGTCTTATGTTGGCCCTAAGGTTTAATATGTATCTGATTATACCCGAAAAATCCATCCATGAAGGAGAACACCTTGCTACCCACACACTCATCCAAAATCTGATCAATAAATGGTGTGGGGAAGTTATCCTTAAGAACAGGAATGGTTCAAATTGTGGAAATCAGTGCATATGTGGATCGCTCCCTACTTCTTATCTACCGGAACGGGGTTTGAAACCCACTCCATCAAGGGAACGGGATAGATGAAACTAGCTTTCAACAGCTTCTTTATCTCTGCCTTAATGGAGGGTGCTTTCCTAGGATTCACGACACGTAAACGTTGTCGAACAGGCTTAGCATTGGGGTAAGTATTAATCTCATGTTTGACAATTTGAGGGTCAATACCTGACATCTCGTTGTAATACCAAGCAAAAATATCATGGAATTCCATGAATAACTTGATATATTCTAGAATCTGAGCATGGGAACATTCCGCCCCAATATATACATTCTCTATTATGCTAGGATTGCGAGAAATGTTGATAGGAATCGTTGATGATATGTTCACCATGTTTCCATCAGCCATCAGAATAGGAGAGCTTAATGGAACCACAGTACTACCAAATTTCTGACTAAGAATCTCCCTATAATCCTCATTCTCCAAACGGTCAAGCTCTGGAAGAAAGTACGATCTATGATGAAGTTCCTCCCATGGTGGCTCAACTCCTGACATAGCCTCGATAATCGCTTCATCTGAAGGGAAAACTGTATCAAGGTAGTCGTGGGCATGAGAAGACCGTACTGCCCATGTCAGCAGCACATAGGGGTCTTCCTCCTCTATCTGCGAAGAGGAAGAACAATTCTCTGCAACACTCTTGAGATTAGCTTGATAAGCTACAATAGCTGCAGGCAATGGCACGCTCGTCTCGATAGTCTCACTCGAAGTACTCGGTGTAGGAAGAATCCAAGGGTCTTCCATATGGGTTGTATGAAAAGACACCGAGGTCGTAGATGTTGAAGCCTCATCGGAACAAGATCCTATCATGAGGATCGGTGTGGGACAACTAAAGCTTCCCATGAGGGATGGATACATGCCTACACCCACACTCCCAATTTCCAGCTGAGAATGTTCAATGATCGGGATCAAAGCTACCGATGATGCGATAACAGACAGATTCTTGAATGCCATTTGATCAATCATTACAATCTTCTCGTTATGTGGAAAGCATACAACGCGAAACAAGGAAGAAGCAACGAATTGCATACTATACATCCAGTTCCTACCCAGCAAGAGATTATAGTCAATGGGCACATCAACCACCTCAACCTCTATCGCAACGGTCTTCCCCCCCAAATGGACTTTAAGAGAAGGAAGGATGTCGTGCGGCCTAAAAGATCTCCCATCAAAATCAGTTAACATAGTCGTTGATTTAGATAGCTCAGGAGAAATGAGACCCTTCCAATAGGCCAAAGACATCATAGAAGAAGCAGAGCCCTCGTCAATCACAGTACATTTGACGGTCATACCAAGACATTCTACGTGCACCAAAAGAGACACATAGTAGGGAAAGCAAGGCTGATGTCCTATGGTTTCAAATTTGATCACAGAGGAAGGATCATCATCATTCACACCAAGGGTAGAAAGCAATGCCTTCCTTTGTGAAGGACAACTCTGAAGCACTTCCAATGCAGACATCACACAAGGAGTGTGGCCCAAATCCTTGACAACTGAATAATTCTGGGCGGCTCAGGCATTTGGATTATGCCCTTAATGCTTAAGGACTCCCTTAGGAATGTGAGGTGCAGCCTCAGGTTTATCCGCAGGTTTCTCAATGCGCAAAGGAGTTCCTGGTGTATCAGGCTCTTTGCCTGGGCTCAGTTGTGATGAACTATAGTCTTTCACACGAGTCACAACCTTGGCAACACAGACCATGTTAATGCACCCACGACCACTACCCTCTGGTGGATCATCATCACTAGACTGGTCATGGGACTTCGAGTTCATATTCTGGTTATGCAGTAAAGGGTTCGTTAGCATAGTTGGGCCTTGTGCTAAGAATATCGAAGCTTCATCAATCCGAGGGAACAAGTAAGTGAGGTGATCGTCCTTACATAACTTGCAAGGGAACTTAACCTTACGTTTAGCTTGCTTGTCCCCCCCAGCATTTTTACCGTTCTTGTCATTATTGTTAGCACTCTCATTCTTATTCCCAACCTTTCAATTATTATTTTTACCATTTTTTCTATTCCATCCAGGCTGCTGGTTACCCTTCTGGTCCAACGATCATACAGAAAGCACATTCGCCGTTTGGGTGGGTTAAGACAAAGCGGTAGCTTGTCCCAAAGTAGATTGGTTGATTGATAATTTACTAGCTTGTTTTTCAACCGAATCCACAGGTTTAGCACTTGTACAACCCACAATGCCATCGGCATGTGGTCTAGGTTTGACTTTCGGATCGAAACTGGAATGAGGAGCATTGGGAATAATCTCATACAACAAACCGGACTGAGCGTAGATCAAGTCCAGTTCTTGCGCCCTAAAAATTGCTTGTTCCTCATTCTACACTCTGGATGTGGAAACATCCTTCACTATATATGGAAATAACGACTTGAGGAACCACTCGAGAAGGAACTCCGGTGGTATAAAGGCTTTAATTAATCTCTTCCGTCTACGCCACTCTTGAATATGATCAGAAATATGGATAGATTTATCTTGCCGAAATGTCGACAAGAGTTCAATACCAATGCCATAGCGCACTGGTAGCTGGAAGTGATTAAGAAAAGTCATCACAAGGTCATCGAACAAAGTAAAAGTGCCCCTAGGTAACTCTATATACCATTTCACAGTAGGCCCTATGAGGGTGTGTTGAAATAGTCTCAAGCGGATTGAGTCCTGATGTAATGAATTCAAAGAGCACCATAGGTGAAACACAGTAATGTGTTAGCTCGGATCCTCTCCTGGTTTTCCTTCGAACTTAGGTATGTCCGAAGGAAGCTTGTTAGGGACAGCCGGCCAAGCCAGGTCATGAGCCACATGATCATTTGTAAGTCTCAATAAGTCAGGAAGATTAAGCGTCGTGAGGAAAGGGAGCCTAGGATGATGAGGTCGATGGACCGCTCCCTGGTTCATATAGGGTTGATTACCACCATGGCCTTGGCCATAGTGTCCTCCTCATGTCTGACCCATATAGGGTGGCGTGTAAGTACCATAGTACGGTGGACCTTGACTAGTAGGAGCTACAAAGCCATAATTAGGAGAGTAAGCAGGTTTTTGATACCCGCCTCCATAATCTGAAGAAACTTGTCCATACTACATCCCATAATAAGGTCCATAGGTCATCGCATCCGATGCCCCATGAGACACTCCGTAGGTAGGAAGATGAGCTCCGAAAGTAGGGATATACATACCGGAAGTAGGGATATACGCCACGGAAGTAGTAATCTGACCTCTAGAAGCATGAACATAGCCTCTTGAAGCAACGGGCGGTATGTAAACTTGAGACACAATCGGTATAGTAACCGCAGTACAGACCTGACTCGTAGCCATGTGCCGACTTGAAGGACCACATGAATAAGGTGGAGGATGAACATTTGAAGAACTAGGGGCTGAGGACGAAGGAATCTGAGTAATAAGATATGTACTACCACCTATCGTCACTCATCTCGGATCTGGTATCCTAATCGGATCGCTAACCCTAGAGCTAGGAGGGATATATGATGTAGCTTCCACCACTGGGACGGAAGGTGCAATGTGAATAGTGCTCCCAAACCTCTCTGCATGGTAAGGAATGAGAGTGCCCCCAGGCACAGTGTTAGGCTCAAAATCGGATTTGACATGAAATGTCAAATCATGCATAGGAAAACCAACCATACCATAACTACCATAGCTAGTAGTGGCGGGTTCAAAATGAGTCTTGGCATCCTCCGACATGCCATACTGGTAACACGTCAATGGGGAATCAGCCCTAGAGTGAGTAGGTCTATCAAGCATGGATCCTATCTCATAAATCATAGGACCTAACTTGACTAAGTCGGGTGAAGGATCATAAGTAGGTGTAAATTCCCCATCGTCTACACGAATGGGAGGAGGCCGTTCAGGAATACCTTCTGAAGAATCCTGCATTGTGTGTGAATCAATGTGTGACACAGTCCACATGGATTGTCTAGGTCTCTCTCCCAAAGGAGGAGGAGAAGTAGAAGGTGGAAGCCCTGCTAAACGACAAGAATGGAGAGGAACCGCACTCGACTCCACAATGACTCAAAAAAAATAGCAAAGACTCTCTATTTATGTAAAACCTAGTCCAACTATCATGCACAGAGCAATCACTAATAAAATCTAAAGCCAAATACAAGAAAACAAGGGCTGGATAAGTGAGCTCTTGAATGAAGCAGTTATGCCTCGCCTAGGAGAGGCTTGAGACTCCCATACACAACAAGCGGAGGTACATAACCAATTATTGTGGCCCTTAGCTTCAACGCGTAAAGCGGTTGTGCTATCTGACCCCAACCTAGCCGGGACACCTACAGAATAATCTCTACAAGTACCCCCTCAATATCCTAGGTAAGGCCACTAAGGTCACCTCAATAAAATCAATGCTCAGGCAGACAGTCGTAGGTGGGATTGACCGTATGGACAGTGTAGCAAAGCCTGAAACTCTCGAAAGAGCCCCTAGATATGAATACAATCCTGGAAATATCTCCAGTGCTACTCAGTTATGACTAGGGGTCATCCCAATCAATAACCACTCACACTGCCTCGTGCTTAACTCCCTTTTGAGAGAAGGATCCTGAGAACACTGGTTATACCAAGGATTTCACACACTCACCTAGACAGACACATAGATGTTGTTGTTTAGTGATCTTGGAGAATTGACTTACAATGAAATATTCCAAGATCCTAAAACGTAAGCTTGTTGGTGCACCCTAGAAAAGAAAAGAGTGTAGTTCATTTTAATTTAGCATCGATTTTAGTTGGCTTTATTACTCAAAAATAGGATATGGTCGTGCAACTAGTGGTGTTATGACACAACAAGAAGTAAAATGCACACCTAACAATCAATGCAAATGCATTGTGTCCATGAAAACAGGGTATGCTACTACATGAAATGCACATTTTTTCTTCAAATGATGAATGTAACTTTTCCTATATGAAGTCCTAACTAGTACTCCAAAGAAAATCTAGATCTAGTGCAAGTACAATGCAAAGTGCAAAATGCAATGCATGATGATAAGCAAATGTTTTTGGATTTTTTGAAAATAAAAGAGATGCAAAAAGCAAAAGAATGATTCTACAACCCCTAGACTCTGCAAGCACACACAAACAACACTCAAGCAAAGCACTAAGGTAAAAGAACTCTAATGCACTAATCTCAAACAAAAAATCAAAAATTCCATGATAAGAACTTTCCTATAAAAAAAAAATAGGCTAAAAAAAAATGTTTCTGGTCAGAAACAGAGGTCTAAACAGACTCAGGCAGTGTCAAAGGAGACTCAACAAATATCAAAATTCACCCAGCAACCAATTATTTTCCACAAAAAGGAAAAATCAAGGGTATACGTGACTGTTCGTAGTAAAACCGCGTGTATACACGAAAATCGAAGAGGAAACCGTGTGTATACACAACTGTAAGTCAAAAACCCGCATACAGGAAGAAAAGTGCATAAAATCAAGGCAAACAGACAAGCTGAGACAAACTTCACACCAATCAGACTCTACCAGGTATACATGCCCCCATACCCGAGACAGAAACAAGAGAGAAAGAGAAATTCAAATGCATTGAATGCTGAGAAAACAACCCCCAAAGGACAACTACTAGGAACTCCCCAGCGGAGTCACCAATTCTATTACAGAGAGAAATTCCTATGGCTTGGGGTACCACAATAGAAAACTTGACTCCAAAAATCAATCCTTTCCAATATGCAATAGAAATTAAATGTCTAACACTAAAGGATCAGACCTCATACCTTATTCTAGACGGTTGAAGTAGATCCCTGTTGAGCTTTCCAATCTTCAGCTTGAATTGCTATAGTACTTCCTCAACAACAAGTAAAAAACACAAGAATTCTATATATCATGGTGTTAGATCTATTCTAGCATATATAATCAATAATGTAAAAGCATTTGACATAATCCCATGGATAAAATATTCATTCAAATACACATCATTAGACAGGAAAAGATATTTATATTAATATAAATCAGATATTACAAGATGCAACCTCTGACGGCACGTCTGCGAACTAGAGAAACTGAATCCCCCACTTGGGCCTCCACCACTTCAATCCTCCATCTCTCTATAGAAATCTCACAAGCAAAAGGCAAGCTTGGGAAGAACACAAAAGTGCTCCAAGGGACAAAGGGATGTAGACTCAAGCATAAGTTCCGGCAATAATGGACTATAGTTTCATTGCTCTCAATTCTCTCTTATGCCTTCAATGTACCAAGGGGTTCCTTATATAGCTTTTCAAAGGGGTAATGAAAGGTCGAATCCGAGCAATCTCAAGGTATATGGAAGGCCAGGAGTCAAATGAGTCGGATCCATGTTAAGGAAAACTCCAAAAGGATTTGGACTATGCACACATCTCGATGTACGCGGTTATATGGGTCAAACCCATGTATGTACGTGCTTATAGGTTTAAAATTCGTGTATAGCATTTTTCATGTGTTTTTAGGGATGATCAAGGAAACATCAAAGGACAACAAGTGGTCCATAGGGGCTAAGGAGTCTGCAGTGGGATAGGGGAAGGCCATACAAAGTGTGATTCACCCTGGAGTGGTGAAATCCGCTATAACACCCATCACTAGATTTATGGGCTATAAAAGTTGGGTTTTCCAAAGGATTTCAAGGTATTTAATACTCTCAAATTCACCCCAAGGTTCAATATATCCATCCCCCATTGGATTTCACTGTCAAATACCAATTCTGGGCATTCTTGGCTCTTCAAAGCATCGGTTCTTGCAAAGTTGCGATTTTGTGTTTCCTTCTCATGGATGGGCACGTGTAATGGATGGAAGCTGAAACTGCCATCTTCTACAATGGAATGGGAATGATGAACTGATCCCATACCCTACTGGAAACCTATGGTTCAATCCCATACACCCTCACCACTCCCTAGTGGATACACATGGCCCCTTCTGATTAGTTGCTTCCATAGCCAGTTTTTGTATTCTATTGCATGGTGTTTATTTACATCATTTTTACAATGTTCCATGGCTTAATAGCACATGGGTAACATAATATCTAATACTTTCCTTTTAACTAAAAATCTGAGCATCCACTAGCGGGGGCCTTGGCCTTGAGCTCCATGCTAGGAAAACATACATCACATGTATACAATATTTACATTAAAAGATAATATATCCTAAGGGGAAAAGTGGGGTATTACAAGCCCAGGATGGTGAAAATTTCAAAAAATATCTCAGTTGAGCAAAGGAACAGGTATATTAAATTATTGAATGAATATGTTGATGTCTTTTCTTGGTCTTTTGAGGATTTAAAAACCTATGATACTAACATTATTCAGCATAAGGTTCCTTTGAAACCAAATGTGAAACCTTTTAGACATAAATTAAGAAGAATTAATTTATCCTTATTCTAGTCATAGAGAAATAAGTAAAAAAACTATTGGATGCAAAGATAATTGTTCCACTTAGATACTAATCTTGGGTGGAAAATCTTGTTCCAGTACGAAAGAAGAATGGAAAGATAAGGTTCTGCATAGAGTTTTGTAATTTAAATAGAGCTTCACTGAAGGATAATTATCCATTAACTAAGACTGAACAAAGTTTTTAGAAAGTAGTAGGTGCCCAGATAATTTCTATGGTGGATGGATTCTCAGGTTACAATCAGATTGCTATGCATCCAAATGACAGAGAGAAAATAGCCTTCACTACACCCTGGGGTAAATTCATGTATGACAAGATTCCATTTGCTATGATGAATGCTGGTTTGACCTTTCAAAGAGCTATGGATATAGCCTTTTTCAGAGAAAAGGAAAAATTTGTTGTTATTTGTTTAGATGATATCACAGTGTTTTCTCAATCTGATGAAGAACATCTGAAACATCTCAAAAAAACCGTTTTGAAATGTAGGAAATATGGACTATTTTTAAATCCTAAGAAGTCTCATTTTGCTGTTCAGGAGGGTAAAATTTTGGGTCATTTAGTTTCAACAGATGGAATTAGAATAGATCCTAAAAGAGTTAAAGCTATTTTGAAAATCCGTCTTCCAAGAAGTAAAAAACATGTTCAGTCATTTATTGGAAAAATAAATTTTATGAGATGGTCTATTCCAAACTTTGTTGAGACAATAAAGTAGATAACAACTATGTTAAGGAAATACCAAGAGGTGAAGTGGACAGCAGAAGCCAGAGCTTCATTTGAGAAGATTAAACAGGCTCTGATAGAAGCACCAATGCTGGTAAGCCCAGACTTCTCAAAAGACTTTTTGACTTTTTCTTTTGCTTCTCAGGATACAATAGTTGTTGTTTTGTTACAAAAGAATGCAGATTGACTAGAGCATCATATTTCTTTATTTAGTAAGACTCTTAGAGATTCTGAATTGAAATACAATACACTGGAGAAAAAAGCATATACATTGGTAAAGGCATTGAATTTTTTAGGATTTATACTCTAGATTCAGAGATCATTTCCTATGTACCTAATTCTACTATTAAAGATATTTTAACTTAGGCAGAGAGTGGAGGAAAGAAGGGGAAATGGATTGCAAAAATTATGGAATATGATGTGTAAATTAAACCTACTAAGCTTGTAAAAGGATAGGGTTTGGAAAAACTATTGGCTGATTCAAATTGTGAGGCTCTTGGACTTCATTTGATGGTAGAACAACCAATACAGGAAGAGTTGCAAATAGGTAAAGAGAAAGAACAAATTATGGATAAGTATGAAGAATCAGAATGGTATGTTGATTTAGCTCATTTTTTATTGTATTTTCATTGTCTTGTGCATTTGGACAAGAGGGTAGCAAGATCACTAAAATTGAATGTCACCAAATATTGTTTAGTCAATAAGCAATTGCATTGGAAAGATCCAGGGGGAGTATTGCTTAGGTGTTTGGAGAAGCCTGAAATTGAAGAAGTTATTTCAGAATTACATGAGGGTGCTTGTGGAGGTCATAAATACTGAAAATTCACTGCTTATAAAATTCTAAGGTCTGGATACTACTGGCATTCATTGTTTTATGATGTCTATCCGCAAGTCAGGGCTTAAATTAAATGTCAAAATTTTGCTAGAAAACAAAAGCTTGTGTCGCTACCTTTGAATCCCATTGTTGTAAATGCTCCTTTCCAACAGTGGGGTCTGGACTTTGTAGGTGAAATTAATCCTGCTTCTTCTAGGAAACATAAATGGATACTTACAACAACTGATTTTTTCACAAAGTGGGTGGAAGCCATTCCTACAAGGAATGCAACTAATAAGGTAATCATTGATTTTATTCAAGAGAATATTTTGAGCAGATTCGGTTGTCCTAAGAAATTGTTGACTAATAATGTTAAGGCCTTCAAGTCTAAAGCCATGGTTAGTTTTTGTGAGAAAAATGCGATTGTTTTGAAGCATTCTACACCCTATTACCCTCAAGGGAATGGATTGGAAGAATCAACTAATAAGAATAATATTCAGAGCATTAGAAAGTTATTAAGTCATAATAAGAGATCTTGGGATTCAATGTTGAAGTATGCAGTCTGAGCAGATAGGATAACCACTAAGAAAGCAATTGGTTCATCTCCTTTTCAGTTAGTGTATGGTACTGATGTTGTTTTTCCAATTCAATTAGGTATTCCAGTAATCAAATTTTCTTTGGATATTCATGAAGAGCCTAGTGATATTCAAAGAAGAATTTTTTCATTGATTGAAATGCAGCAGGAACGTGAGGCTTTAACTAAAAAAACTCAAGCTTACAGAAAAAAAGATCAAGGAAGAGTTTGATAGAAAGGTAAAGGAAGATACTTTTTCTTGTGGAAACATGGTACTTAGATGGGATGCCAGGAAAGAGAAAAAGGGTAAGCATGGAAAATTTGACAATTTGTGGCTAGGTCCTTAGTAATTTCAAAAATATTGGAAAACAATACCTTCATACTTCAGAATATGGAAGGTGAAGAATTGTCCAATCCAGTGAATGGACGATTCCCCAAACACTTTTATAGTTACTGAACGAAACAGAGTTGTCATTCATTGTATATAACGGTGTGAAATAAGTTGAATAAATACTCCATAGCCCAATGGAAGTTTTGTAGAATAACAAGCAATTTCAGTTGAGATGCCAGAAGGAACTGGTCTATAGGTTCTTGAAACCTCACAAGGAGGCTTTCATCCCATAGCAAGAGCCATATGTTATGACTGGATATTGTTCTTAGTCCTTTTAATTTATGTGTGTTATTTTTCAAAGTTTTGTTTCCTATTATTTTTCATTTTTGGGTTTTTTTTGAAGATGAATAGTGGTTAATACTTTTTGTTTGGCTTTGTAGGTTATAGTTCTTTTGATTTATTTTATTTTATTTTAAAGTTTTTATTTTTGGCTTATTAGGTGTTATATATCATTTAAAGTCCTGTTGGCCCGATTTTCTAAATCTAGGCCAATAAGGAGGTTTTGTCCACACAATCAGCTTAAAGCAGCGTCCGGTGTGTTTGTATTAACAAAACCTTGCAGGTTATGGTCCTGCTACTAGCTAGTTTGTCTCTTAAAGAGAAATTAAAACCAGCAAAATCTAACTTATTCTAATATTTATTTTACCTAATTAATTAAATTAAACTATCTAAATTGTACTATGGTTGCTTTCTTAAGGAAAGACTTTTAATTTTGGGAAGTTTTCTAAATATGAAAACTTATGTAAAGTATGTAAAATGATCTAACAATTGTTAATTAATCTTTAAAATAAAATTTAAACTTAATTATTCTATCTATTCTATTTACCCCTATCTCAGCTGAGAGCGGATTTAAGATTATATTAACTATTAATCATTGCAAATGAACAGAAAGACTAAAACATAATTCAAACAGACACATTTAAATCATGACTAATAAGTCACTCTGTTATATGATAACAGAACTGAAACATAACCATGCAAATACATAGTTAATTTCAACTGACTGAAATTGATTAATAATTAATTTTCAAGGCATCTATTTGAATTTAAGATAATGCCTATTTTAAAAATCACTGTCAACATACAAATGAAATTTTAAATAGACAGAAAATTATATCATTAGAACTTAGGTTTATAGTAAAAATACTAATAAACAAAATCATAATGAAATATTCATTCAAAATACTAACTTGAGTTGATAAAGTGAAAGATATAATTAAACATCAATATGTCACAGCACACTGAGTTAAATATAAAGACAGAAGATAATACGCTGAAATATATATATGAAAAATCCAAAAAACAAAATACCAGTAACAGTATCTGTTTGCAGATGTCCAGTAGCATTCACATCAAAGGTTCAACTTCAAGTATGAGATAGTACCAGTAATAAGATATATTTCAAATATGTTTTTCTTCCGACACTCCATCTTTTGTTCATCAAAACTCTTGACTTATATACTACTGTGATTTAGTTTTCCCTATTAATGTTGCATGCAACATTATAGGGTTCATCTAACTAAAACAAAGGGCATCTAATTACACCTATTACTATAAACAGAAATCGACTAGCTTGAGTCGAGGCACTTTAGAACATTCTTTCCCATTGATAGAACTCCAGCTCGTAACAAACAGCCACATCCCTATGTGAACGTATTAACCATGTCCTGAAATTCTAGAAAGGGGTAGTGACACATCCTCCTGCATTGAATTTAAACGAAGAATCTTATCAAAACCAATTTTAAACAGAGATAACAAAATAACTAGAATTTTAAATGTATGCCTGTTAAATCTCCGATTTTACAGGCATGTAAAACAAGAACTACCATTACCTGTTTTGTAGCGACATAGGAAATGAGAAAATCATCAAGTTTCATTATGAAGAGCGACTACTCTTCGAGCTTCTGCTAGTTTAGCCTTTAACCTGACAATTTTAATGTTTTGCTTTTCAATTCGTTCAAGTAGCAGCTGATTAGTACTTATGATTGACTTCTTTGATTTTTTGTATTGATTCTTCTTAATGCTCATTTTTTTCCATCTATCAATCCACTCCAGCAACTCTTTTCTAAAAGTTTTGTTTTCCTCTTCTAATAATGCTGTGTTGGATAAGCAATGCCTGAGTTTTCCTTTAAACTCTGTAATTTTATCCTGGTAGACATTACCTAATACATGCTGCAGAGTTTCATCTTCATTGGATACCTAAGGAGAATGAGGACTGTCACAATGTTGACTATAAGATAGTTCAGGATCTGCAACGTTTGTGTTTACTCCTGGTTGATTGCCCTCGGCCTCGTCTGATTTTGCATCACTTCCCTGTGCGAAAGCAGAATTATTCGCATTCATTGTATTAGGAACGGATGACGGGATGTCATCCTCAATATTGACAACTACAGTTTTAGCAACCGTAGGCTTAGCAGCCTGTTGATCAACCTGATAACCTAGAATCGAATGGATATTATGCATGCTCCTTATGACTCTTCTTGAAAACGATAGATTTTCAAAACCAAGCCCTTCCTTGTCACAACAAATTTGAGCCAAATGATCTAATCTATGCATAGATTCTCTGTTACATTCATCAGGTTTATTTGTTTCAAATGACTTTTTACATTCAACAGTATTATCAACTTCACCTTTGGTTAATCCTTCATCTATTTTTGTAGGGATGCTATCACTCTTACCAGATAAGGGTTTATCCAAGACTTCTTTAGAACTGCAAGGAACTGAATCCCTGTCATTATTCTCATTGATCCCTTTGTTTATGGGCATGATTGCATTCTCGAATCCCTTAACCTCTGATATATTTTCGGAAGTACTATTAACCCCTGAATTTATGACCTTTCGTTTCCTACGAGTTCGTGAGGATGGGTTAGGCCAATACTGCGTCGGCCCTAACTGACAGTTGACTAAAAAATCATCCCAAGATTTGCCCTTGGCAGATAATTGAAATTGCAATATAATTTTAATCAACCCGTGGTGAAAAAGGCTACTGTTAGGGTTACTAAAATTTCTAACAATCTGTGACATTTTCTTTAGACTTTGCCATAGATAGAAAGGCAAATTTATCTTGTAACCCTTTACTGCTAACAGCAATCGTAAATGATATAAGTGCAAATGGGAATATCGTCCACAACAAGACATGTACCTTACTAGGATTTCATAGTAAACTCTCCATTCGGGCTTCAAAAATTTCACAGGGATGCCTATCTTCAGCTTCGTATCATCCGGCAATGGCATTAACAGAGCCAAGCATTTCTTCTTATTGACCATAGTACCCTTAAACCAGCGTTCTCCAACCTGTGGGAGCTTAGTGGCTTCTGCAATCTTATCTTCATTGATAACAAACTCAAAACCCCCAATTTGCACCCTGTCATCTTTAAAATTCATGGCAAACAACTTAGTAATCTCTACATGGTGGCCATCGAAACTCCTAAAGAAATTTGCCCACCCCATTTTCTTGAATTTCATGGCAACTTCCTGGTCAGCTTCTATAAGTTCAAGCCCAGAAATCTCAAAACGATTCAGAGGAGACATGGTTTCTTCTACTCTCTCCTAGCTTCGAACTGAAATGAATAGAGAGGTGAACATAGAGGGAATAGGTATCCACACATATGACATGATGGATGGCCCTCGCATGCTTCAAATCTAATGGAGATACAATCTCTGAACCTACCATTTTAGCCGAATTTTAAGCAGTGATAAGTGCTGCAACTCCACGTTATATCATGATCAATGCCAGCTTATTTATGTTTAACCACGACTGGTAGCAATAACCACTAAGTTGGCGAACCAAAGATATGGTGATTGATAGAGTATCATTTCAGCCATTGATTATGGACAGTGGCTAATAATTAACAGGTACATTGACGTAAATTGAAATGACTATCAGCATTTAACACTGTCAATACGATACCTCCATATGCTCATAGCTATCGACTTTGTCAAGAGGTATAAGCCACGTTCTCATACTAGCTCATTAATCCAAATGATAATCGTTAATCAACTTGACAAATGGCTCATTGTACACTCAGCTAATCTTAACAGTCATCTCCAGTTTAATCATGTTACGTGGTGGCATGCAGGGTAATAGAATCACATACTCTAATATTAACAAGGCTTGATGAAATAGATAGATTTAATATCTATGCTATGTATATACAAGACTAAGTTTTAACCCCTTTTTAAAACATCCTATCAGGAGAAATCCGATATTAGATTAATAGGATATTAAGCTATGAAACTATCATATGTAAAACAACTACTTTATTCATTAATTATAAAATTTACAAAAACTATAAAATTTACCAAAAACTATGGTAAGGTATCGTAAAATATACAAACTTTAAAAATCACCATAAGTTTTATGAACTTAGGATTATTAATACCTTACCCTCATCTAGTTTAAACACAAGATGCATTTTATTTTTCTCTTGGCACATTATTTCAAATTTCTTAAGTCACATAAATTTATTTTAATGATTAAATAAATTCATAAAAAATTATTAGACTTACTGACAGTTGTTAATCACCAAGTTCATGAGCGTGTTTCACCAACTTCTCAAATGATATTTTACCTTTCTTTGATTAAGAGTACCTTCAGAATCGTTGATTCTGAAGGTGCTCTTTCATAATTTTTCAATGATGAATCATCGAAAGAGCTGATCACTCTTCATTTTATGGATAAATGAAGAGGTTTTTGCTAGCTTCCAACAAGTCCGAAAAATCTTATATTAAAATTTATTCCAAGATTTATCTTTAAGACCTAACCCTCATTTTTGAATCCTTTGTAAAAAATTTTGAATAAGAACATTCTTGTAGTGAAAAAGTCAAAGGTAATGCAATAAGGCGCTACAAGAATCTCGAATCATTGGAAATAATGGTGGATAATCATGGCTGTTGCAGAGGAAAATTGTAATAACCCAAAAATTCATAAAAATTTAAAAATTTTCATTTAACATAAAATGTTTGTAGTTGTCACTGCCTAAGAACCAATAACTGTTAACGATTAATTTAAACAGTAGTATCTAGAACTGAACATTTGTAAATATTTAGTTCTGTATAATTACTTGTTTATCTTCATAGTTCCGTGTTAAGGATTTGAATTTAGCAGTTTATGTTTTTAGAAAGACGAGAAAAGAAAGTATGTCTAAACTAGATACTAAGTATGTTTTTATTGTCTTATGACAAGTAGGAAAGAACTTTAGTTGACATCGGGGCTTACTTAGCGTACAGATAATGCAGTGAAGTGATGAATCTTTTACAGGTTCTATACAGGTAAGCGGTTTTCTTACCAGTATTTCCAGATCGAGATTATCATTCAAATAGCATAAAATAAAATGCTAGTTAAATTATTTGTTTTCCAGCTTGAGCCAAGTAAGAGGCATCATTGATCTTTTATTGTTAGAAATATTTGTAATTGTTAGTAATAACAATAATTTAATAAATTGGATTTAGCTCAGTTATTCTTACTATCACAGGGCTCATTTATTTAACTTTCATCCTGTGATTTTCAGTTGAAAATTTGTATGTAATTCTAGTATAAGTGTCATGTGGAACAGATTTCTTTCTACCATTAAATAGTTACAATAACCTAGAAGATCTATGATCCAAATGTGATCGTGAATTACTTTGACCTAAAATACAACCTAACACTAGCACTTGGTAAAATAGGACTGTTTATAACTATTCAAGTACTTTTCAAAACTTGAAATGTTATATTACCAATGTTTTTCTTTAAACTAAGTGTTAATACTTTTTATTGTAAGGGAAGAAGAATTAGTCCTCATAGAGGTCTACTCTATTTCCCTTTATATGGATTCTCATATTATATGAGTTTTATTAACAAATCATATACTATTATTCGTAATTCAATGGCTAGAATAACTCCTAGCTAGATAATCTCTATATTTACAAGTATTTACATATCATTGGTTCATTCTCCATTTTTTGTATCTTCCTAGAATTTGAATACTAAGCATTATTTAATATGAGAAAAATCATGAACATGTACAAGTTTTTTCTTATATATTTTAGAAATTTTTAGCTTATGTTAAAAGAACCTAGCTTCGTGACTGCCTCTCATTCTAATTATTTTGGTTAAACCAAACATAATCCAAAACAAAGATAAAGAAACCATGGAAAAAATACTATATGGTAATGACTCTTATGCAATATCATGTGTAGGATTGAACGAGTGTTTCGAACTATAGTGCCAAACCCAACCTTTGCAAAAATATTTGGAGCTACATGTTCGATGTACATTCGATGGGGTTCTGACTTTGGATTTTTTGTTATAAAGTCTCTCTAAACCCTGAAATCTCACCTTTACCCTAAATTTTTATCCTACTCTGGAAGAGAGGCCTCAATTCTCTTGGTTGTTCGGCTTGTTTGTCAAACCACTATGTAAAATATGCCTACCAAAATTCTTTCACTTGTTCGTGTAGAGGTATAGTCGTATGCTTGCTCAGGTTTCATAGTCGAACTCCTCTTCTCTCCATTTCCCAACTCTAAACAACAATGTATCTACCATAACTTTATCTTTGCAAATACTATTATTTGCTCTCTGGTATTTTGATGAGATAAATAGATGAGTATGGCTCTCAGGTGGTTGTAGTGGTCTTGTTGGTTAGGGTTTAACTATTTTTACTATTTATCTCTCGGTGTGGCATTTGTCCTTGCCTGTCGTGGTTTCGATTTCCATTCTTGAGCTCTATATACTGAAGAAATAAACACAAAAAAAAATGGTAAAACTATAATCACATTATTCATTGAAAGAGTACACATATATAGTACTCTCAATATGCCACCTTGGTGAGAGATATTCTATAGATCCTAACACCTTGCATGGTGACTAGGCTAGGAAATCTTCTCCATATCTTCTAGAGACTTATCTAGGATAAATGACTATTATATCAAATAATAAACAATAATGTGACATTTAACTCATGTGATTGCTAATGTAATCCATAAGGTTAAGATTCCGCCTCTCAATCACAAGTTTATGTATTTGTATCAACTAAGCAATAAACACTAAATCCAAAGTTGATATGATGGATTTTTCAAAATCCTTCCTTTGTGCTTCAATGAAAAATCTTTCTATAAAACCATCAATCTGAATGGTTTATCTGAAATGAATTGAAATTCTGGAGTGAACAGCTGCCATGTCTAAACAATCCCTGTATGCTTGACAATTTCATCGTTTGCCAAGTGATTTAGCTAGAAGAGGCTGGAGTCTTCTACTAATTGGTGAAGATCACCATGCTACAATCAATGAAGTGCTCTCTAAAATTGAGCCATCAACATTGTTATGCATTGATTAACATCCCAATGCATCATGATTCTACCATCCATAGACTATTGTTTTCTTTAGTGTGTCATCTAAAAACTATTTTTTGTTTTCCATCTACAAACTATACTTCTTCATTTGCAATTTTGGAGTTTGCCACCTGCAAACTATTGTTTCCTTTTGACATTTGGAGTCTGCAATCTATAGAATATTGGTGTTTCCCATTTTGATATTTTGAGTCTACCATCTACAGACTATTGTTGTTAAAACTTGAAGTCTGACAACCATCGTCAATATTCCCCCCTTTGTCAATTGAAAGGTGAGAAGATATGGGTTTTCATGTGGTTTACCCTTAACCAGTTCATCATTGTATTTTGTAAATGTACCCCCCCTTAAGATGCAAGAGTGTACCATTTAGATTTAAAATCAAAGTGGGCATGTGAAAACATCACATGTTATCTCATCCCGTGAGGACCATGCTCAAAAGCTACGCCATAAGGGGACCACTGGAGTTATATTCTATCAGGTTCTACAAGATGAGTCTTTACTCGAGATTGAATTCTTAGGCAAGAATTATGCAACTTCTTGGTTGTTGATGTCCATTCCCAAGGATTGATCCACCCATATTTAATCTTTGATCTTGTAGGCTTGTTTCTCTTGGAACATTTTTCTGATGAATGATTCGTCTTTCCACAATGTTGACAAGGATGGAGATAAAAAAAAATTGTCTCCAAATGAACAAATCGATGACAATGTTGGCATTGAGGGATTTATTCCATGTGATTTTCATCATCTTGTTGATTAGCTTCTTCATGGACTTTTTGATTGGATTCTTCATTTATGAATCCTGCACTCAAAAACTGAATTGGTTTGGAGTAGTCCGAAATATGAAAAGTCACATATTTTTCATATCCAAGTCCTTTTCTTTATCTGTTGTATCTAATTTCTTCCCAAGGTATGATGATGGGATTGGAAAGATCATTTCAAAGCTGTTGCTTTGACATCAGTTGATTTTCTTTTGTCGAAGCTTTCTGAAAGCTCATCATTCTTTGAAAGGTAGATGAGGGTTTGGAAGTGAGCACTGTGTGCTTGAAAACTTCCTAAAAGTTCCTTCCTAAAGCTCGTTGTCTTCGCAAAAGGTGGCTAGGGTTTTAAAACTTGTCTTTTCACTACAGAGAAAAAGGATAAAATTTCCAGGTATAAAATTATTTTCTCTCTTAACAATAATGCACTGTTTAGTTAGTTTCTTTCAACAATATCAGTGGTAATTGTAACTCTTATTTCATGTTCAAAACTTTGCAGGCTACAGTCTAAAGGGTTACCCGAGGTTGAAATACATAAAGAGAATGGACTCTACCAACACAATTTCCCTGGTAATCCTTGGTTTCACCGAGGTTCTCCTATAGTGGTTTATAGTGTTGATTTTTTATGATGATCTTCACATGTTTAATGGACCTTCAACTCGGCACTGATGTGTTGTACTATAAAATATTGGACAGGCTAGGGGTCGTTACTTGATGATTAGATCAATTTTTATGAAGCCCTAGTGGATGTTTTAGCAAAGCTGGGATAGGGCTTTCGAAGGCGAGACAACTGTTTTGTCTAAAGTAAATTTTGTTCATACTGTTGATACTTTTTGAACAGGATTTTGAGCCTTAACTTGTAATGTAAAAAGGCCATAGGGCCGTAACTATTTTAGTTCAGTTTATCGATCTTAAAAGATTACTTGCAGCTTGAAGCTGGTTGACTATATCTATGTTTTGATAATATATTTATATATATTTTGGTTACTTTAATTATTCTTGTTGTAATTAACTTTTTGGAGGTTGGGATTAAGTAAATTCCTAGTTAGTTTGTTTTCTTTTATGTAATTTATATTTTGAGGGTTTTTTACAATGGGGGTTTTTAAATAGTAACTTAGTTATTAATATCAGTAAATATTTTCTGTAGTAAATAAAATTAGAGGAAAATATATTGGTTGAATAACTTAATTCCTCCCTGAAATCTCTAGGATTGAAAATATACTACTAGGTTTTTATTTTGATAGTTACTCAAGGATAATGTATGTGAATCCATATGTCCATCTAATTGATGCTTATGGTTGTATGGAATAGAATAGATAGATTTTGAATTTATTTTAAATATGAAAAGAACAGCTCTTTTAAATAGGTTATTTTACAAACCCTAATTCTTCTTAAGATAATTACAGAGTTAGTATTTCATTCTTGGTTTACCCTAGTTTGCATTTCACTTAGATGAATAAATTTGGTAAATGTTTAGCCTTATATATTGTTCTCTTTTAAGTTATCTTCATTATATTAATTTCCTATTTATATATTATTTGTTTATTATTAAAATATTAAACTTATAATAATAATTTTGATTTACTGTGTAAATCATTACATGGACTAGTGTTTTATACCCTTACCTCTTTCCTAACTATTTCTGTTTATTTTGTTCAAGTACTCTAACTAAAATAAAAGTGTAAAAGTAAGCATATAAACAATTTATACATATGAACCTATAGAAGTTAAAATTTCATATGCATGCATACTTCATTCGAAACCTTTATCTGAAATTAAACTAACCTACTATACAAGAGTACTACCTTATAAAAGGTGTGCAAAAATACAGTTTAGGTATTTTCTTTCTATCTATTAAATAAATTAGATATTCTTCTAATCATTTACCCTAATCTACCTAGTACATAATTTACTATCTTTTCACGGCATAAACATTTCTCCTAATTAACCCTAGTAGTAGTAAGAACATAAACATACCATATCATTGATTAATATTAAACTTTCCAGATAACAGTAAATACTTAGATAGCTGAATAAAACAAGTAGAACCTGGAAATATAGATGAGGTGACAATAGCTTAAGGAACATGTTCCTCCCAACCAACTCCTAGAGAAACGTTGGACAACAATTCTCAGGACCCCCGAGCTTGTCTCCTGGTCCACCTAGTAGAGGTACTGGGTGAGAGATGTAGTCTAGTAATCCTCTACAACTCCATTGAGTTTTCAAAAATAAGTCAATTGTACATGTAGTAGTATGAACTTAGCTTAGAATAGTTGCACTAGTTCAGGTCTTCAGCACTTTTCCACTCAAAACATACTTCAGCTAGTCCCCTCCATCGAATTTTCTTGTGCACTTCATTCACTCAGAATGTTCACAAATCCAGAATGAGCAGCCCCAAATTTCTTCAATGGGAAGTTTTATTAGCAAGCCTAGGAATTTTGGGTCAATTTTTACTTAATGAGCCACCTGCTCTTGTTCCACTTTCTTGGGGAACATGACCACAAAATTAGGGAAGTTTCCACCTGCAACAACTAGAAGTAGTTTGAGGATGTTGCCAAGTGTCACTCTACTCTCAACCCAGCCTTCTCCATCAAGTGACCAGTGAAACACTCATTTAACAGCTTCCCTAAGTTGTTGTCTCATCTTTTATTTATTTATTAATAAAATATTCAGCAATTACATTAAATTATCCTTGACCCCACTTGGTCATTAATTACAAACTTTAAAATAAAATGTAACATAATGTTTCTTAAAACATAATTTTTTTTTGCAAATTGGGGCATGTGACATACACACCCCCTTAAATTATAACATCGTCCTCGATGTTATTTATTCTTCGTCTTCAGAATCGCCCTGGAACATAATTGTACATGCATCATGCATATGACTCTCCAATTCCTAGGTGGCTTCTTCTGGACTAAGGTGCTTCCATTCCACCTTCACTTGACCTATGGTGTGATTCTAAAGCATGATCTCCATCCTTTTAAGGATACAATCCTATTCCACCAGAAAATCTCCATCGAGTTCCAGCTTCACACCATTCCAGTTTATAACATGAGTAGCATCATGTACATATTTTTTTAAGATAGAAATATGAAAGACATTGTGAACCTTCAAATTTGGCAGTAAAGCCAGTTGATATGCCACCTGTCCTATTCTGAACAGTATTTCAAAAGGTCTGCAATATCAGGGTGCTAACTTAGCACAACTTCCTAATCTTAGAGAAATCTTTTTAGGCCTCACCTTAATAAAGAAATGTTCACCAACCTGGAACTCCTTTTGAGTTCATTTAAGATCTGCTTGACTTTTTTGTCGATCTTGCGCAACTTTCAAGTTACCTTGCACCTATTTTACAATTAACTCCATCTCTTTTAATATTTCAGGTCCTAATAATAATCTATCAACTGGATTACTCCATGAGATGGGGGTATTGCACTTCTTTCCATACAAAATTTCAAAAGGACTATATCTTGTTGAAGCTTCGTAGTGATTGCTGTAAGAAAACTCCACCAAGTGTAAGTAATCTTCCCATTTACCTAGTTGTTCTTTAACATACATTCTGAGAAAATATTCCAATACATGATTCACTCTTTCAGTCTATCCATCTGTATGAGGATGGAAAGAGGTACTGCAATTTAATGTAGTATTGAGTCCTTTAAACAAAGACTTATAGAAGTTGCCCGTAAACTTAGGGTCTCTATCTGAAATTATTACTTTAGGTATTCCAGGTAAACAAAAAAATTGTTTTAGGATAATATCAGCAATATTCGCAGCTTTGTAAGTAGTTTTTACAGGTATAAAATGAGCTTCCTTGCTTAGTTTATTGACAACTACCATTATTGAGTCATTCGTGTTTTGATTTCTAGGTAGTCCTGTAATAAAATCAAGGTTGATTATCTCCAGGAATAGGTAATGGCTGAAGTAACCCAGCTAGATGTTGGTGTTCAGTCTTTACTTGCTGACATTCAAAGCACTTAGTAATGTATTCTGCCAATTCATTTTTCATGTATGGCCAAAAATAATCCTTTCTTAACATGG
Organism: Pseudotsuga menziesii; assembly: GCA_001517045.1. Classification (NCBI taxonomy): domain Eukaryota; kingdom Viridiplantae; phylum Streptophyta; class Pinopsida; order Pinales; family Pinaceae; genus Pseudotsuga; species Pseudotsuga menziesii. The sequence goes on along the minus strand of LPNX010813909.1, from coordinate 343,890 downwards.
TTATAGTCTTCTAATAACTAGGATGTCCTGAGTAAGGAGTCTTATGAATTTCGTTTAAAATCAGTAACTTAATTTTAGGCACATTAGGTATATATAGTCTTTCCTTATATAGTAATAATCCTTTCTCGTTTAAACTATACCCTGTACTTAAAATTTCAATTAAAATTTTGTTACCTTTGCTTGTAATTTCTGACAATTTTCGTCCAATCTTATTCCTTCTTCTAGTTGTTCTTCTAAATCTATTTTATAGGTGCTAATTGCTGCTACAAAATTTAGTTTTTCATTCCTGCTTAAAGCATCGGCAACCTTATTTTATTTTCCCTTACTATGTTGGATTTCAAAATGGTACTCACTAAGGAAAGCTAGCCACCTAGCTTGCCTAGTGTTTAAGTTAGGTTGATCCAACAAATATTTTAACCCTTTTTTATCTGTCATTAATATAAAATTTCTTCCAATTAAATGATGACGCCAAATATTTAAGGCATGTATAACAACAGCCAATTCTATGTCATAGTTCGCATAGTTTTTCTCATGAATCTTCAGGTTCCTAGACTCATATGAAATGACATGTCCTTCCTAAGTTAAAACTCCACCTAAATAGTCATTACATGCATTAGTACATACTATAAAGTCTTTATTAGGATCAACAATTCTTAATATTGGTGCAGTGGTTAATAATGTTTTTAACTTTTTAAAACTATCCTCACACTTTTGACTCCACTCAAATTTCTTCCCTTTATTCTGTAAAGAAGTTATGGGATTTTCAATTCTCGAAAACCCTTCATTAATAGCCAGTAATCTCCATGAATGATCATACGTTAGTTACATATTTTGGTACTGGCCATTCTTTGATTTCCTTTATCTTTTCTAGATCAACAAAAATGCCTTCTTTAGTCACTACATGACCCAAATACTATATTTTATCTTTAAAGAAATCACATTTACTGAACTTTGCATAGAGCTGATGTTCTCGTAATTCTTGTAAAACAATTTTTAAGTGCTCTTCATGTTCTTCTTTAGTCTTTGAATAAATTAAAATGTCATTAATGAATACAACCACAAATTTGTCAAAGTAATTATGCATTACATTATTCATCAGACACATGAATATAGCTGGGGCATTAGTAATCCCAAATGGCATAACAAAAAACTCATAGTGACCATACCTGGTCCTAAAATTTGTTTTAAATATGTCTTCATCTTTGATTCAGACCTAGTGATAACCAAATCATAAATCAATCTTTGAGAATACCATTGCTCCACATAGCTGATCAAACAAATAATTTATGTGAGGTAATGGATATCTATTTTTAATGGTCATTTTATTAAGTTGACGGTAATCTATACATAATTGTATAGTTCCGTCCTTCTTTTCAAAAAAAATAACAGGTGCTCCCCAAGGAGACACACTGGGTCAGATATAGTTCTTTTAACTATGAATTTAATTCATGTAATTCCAATATATTCATCCGATAAGGGGATTTTGAGTTGGTCACTACACCAAGTACTAGCTCAATAGTGAAGTCTAACTCCCACTTCGGAGGCAGTCCCGAAATTTCTTCCGAAAATACATCCAAATACTCCCTCAAGATTGGAATGTATTCCAGTTTTAATTTATCTTCATTATTAGTATTTCCTTCATTAATTACTTTTACAGCAAAGGCTTTGCAACCCTTCCGAACAACTCTCTTTAACTGTAAAGTAGAGATTTGCTTTATGGCTATTTTCCTAGGGATTCCTTTTACATTTACTGTTTCTCCATCATTATTTATGCAAGTAAAATCTTTATCGAAGCAGTTCAGGACTACCCTATGTTTTTCTAACCACTCCAATCTAATTAACATATCATAAGAAACTAAAGGTAGTACAATAAGATTAACAGAGGTTTGAAACTGATCCATTTTTATAGTACAATTCTTAACAAAACTAATCACTTTTCTTTTTGCACCAGTAGCTAGCTAGACTAACCATGACTTTGCAAAAAAATTTATTGATAACTTGCATTTTTCTACTAAATCAGGAAAAATATAACATAATCTAGCCCCTGGATCAATTGAAATAGATATAGGTGTTTGATTCAGCTTACCTTCCACTTCCACCATGGAAGTTTGATAGTCCTCCCGCCTGTTTTCTAGTGCAGCGTTGATCCTGGGTATTGTCCTTGCTAGATCACCAATAGTCATCTTCTCCTATACCATATGTATGTTGCTAAAAGTCTTCTTCTGGTTGGGGAAAACTGATGCATAATGAGGACCATTACATTCCCATCATTTTAATGGTTCCTTTCGTTCAATTTTCTTAGTGTAATTACCATGATTATTAACGGGTTCTTTATTTCTTTGACCATTTTGATTTAACTGTGAATTACCTTTATTCCCTTAAAAAAATTTATTATGAAAATTTCGTGTGATATTATTCCTAAAATTACGATTAGGTACAAAAATTTTCCTTCGCTGTTCAAAATTATTAGTTCTTGTAGCCTTCCAGTTTGTCATACTTTTCTTTTTGCGATTCTGTTCATAACAGAAATTCACCTTTCTCATCGCTTCTTCTAAATTTTTTGGATTGTCATATTCGATTCTATCTTTTATATGTGTTGGTCTGAATGAGTTTGTTTGTCATTGATGTAAAAGAATGTCTGTTAGCAAATACATAAAATGAATTTGAAAGAATAATTAAACTTGATAGCTATTATTCTTTGAGAAAGAACCAAAGAGAAAAATCGTGAATGAGACACAGAGATATGGGAATGCAACAGAAATGGTGAATAAGACACATAAATTCTTGTCTTTAGATAGAAAGTTTATTATGTTCACAGAATCATAGAAATGGGCATTAGTAATAGTGTGTTGTGGCTAAAACAATTTGTTATCCATCAAGCGCTTGAATCCAGGTGACAAAGCACAGTTCCAATGACCATCATTAATCAATTATATGATTTCAAGTTTAACATAAAGTTAAAATAAAACTCTTCTAAATGTAATGGTTAATGCTACTTAGAATTTTCAGTTATGATCTTAACGTATTGGCCAACGTCTTTTCTCTATCTTGAACCATTTATATAGTTACAAATAACCATGTCTAATTGTTTAAAGTATGCGTTGTAAGATAAATATTAAGGAGTGGAGCTGTGGAAGGATGGAAATACTCCGTGGTGAATAAGGAGATTGTATCAGCATAGTATTCAACAATGGATTGGAGAAGACATGTAGAGTAATGGAATTGGAAAAGACGCAGCAAAGTGAATAAATTGGAGAATGCAGTGCAGTGAAAGCAGTGCAGTGAATGGATTGGTGAAGACACGGCGAAGGAAACTTTTAATGCAGCAAAGTGGAGGTTTAGGAAGAATGCAGCACAATGACTGCATTGGAGAAAACACAGTACTAAGCAATTGAGAAGTTGTAGATCGGTGAAGTATCAGAAATGTTTCACCAAATGCAGAAATGTATCGGCAATAAAATGATTGATTTTGAGTTGACTGTAGTTAAAATGGTATGGATTGAAAATTTATTTATCCCTTTAGTTCTATTTAAATTTTGAATACATCACATATGAAAAATAGAGGAATTATTGTGCAGTTCATTGGAATCAGTACACTGCCTATGTATAATTGTGAATTGGTTAGCAGAATAAGAACGTTATCTACAGAAATAAGAAAGTAAATAATTTGAATGATATGCAGAGATTTGAATTGAATACTAAAGAATCAGAGAAGTCATTTTTGCAATGAAATAGATGTTATATTGCATTATGCTAAGTGTAACTAAAATGCAAAAGAATTGAGAAAGAGTTTAAATCACTGGTATTGAAGTTCTTATTTTACACTTGCAGTATAAATGAAAGTATGTTATAGAGTTGAATTTGACGGGATGGTTTTGACAAAAGAGGTTTTTGATAGAATTGGTTTGATATGTTGGTTTTGAAAGAGTTGGATTTAACAGGTTGGTGTCTATATTATAGGGAGGAAGGGAGGTGCTAGGGATAATGGCAGTCTCATTGTAAGTTGAAGCTTGCATTAAGATAGTAGGAGTTGTCTTTCAGTAAGAGATGAAAATAAAGAGGTAGTTTCCTAAGGTGGTATCCTCATTTGAGTTGTTGCTCAGATAAAACATGATGTAATTAAATTTGCTTGCTTTACATCCATAAGAAGAAGAGGTTTTTCCCTTTATGGGTTTCCTCATGAACATTTTGTGTCTCTGTCCATTTTATGTGTTTGATGGTTATAAGCTGCATTAAAAAATATATACAAAATTATAAAGAGCTGACTCAACCCCCCATCTCAGTTGTTTGACTTGATTAATGATATGGAAGGGTAAGAAGCTTAGAAACCATTGTACCTTAGGCTTCTCGTCTACAATTTAAGGCACATATTGAATCAGACTTAAAAATTTACTGTTTAGTTCTTTCATGTTCATTGTTCCTAGTTTTAATTCATAAAATTCCTTAACCCACTCTTCGTAGTACTATTCTGACAAGAATTTCTTCTTAAAATATTTCTTAAGCGTACTCCAGTTAATGTTCCTCTCCCTAATGCATTTTACTCGTTTTAGGTCCTGCCACCAAATATCTAACTTCTGAGTGAGGTTGTAAATTCCCATTCTGTCTTTTAGCTGATTAGAATAATTATAAATTTAAAAATATTTCTTCATCCTAGACAGCCATGATTCAGCCTCTTCTCCCTTCTCAGTTTCACCATTAAAGGCTGGTGGTTTTATTTTCTTAAATTCTCCTGATATTTCTTTGTAAGGTTTAAATTTTCTCTTTCTTATATGGTGATTATCTTCGCTAATATCACTAGTATATTGATAATTCTTTTTATGTGGATCGCCGTAAATCTCAGAGGATGGCCTACTTTCGACTTTAGATTGTTTAAAATTTTTATTTTTATGTTGATAAGGTATATCTTCAGATTCTGTTTGTTTATCTTTTTCTTCATTCTCAAATTTTTTAATTAAAATTTGATTCAGCTCCTCCTGAGCTCTCAGAAATCTCTCATTTTATTTTTTGACTTTTTCCATCTTTGTTCTTAGTTCTTTAACTATTTGTAATAATTCAGAAGATTTATTAGTTATTTCTTCTTGTATGGGTTCTCTTTTAGAATCACTTCATTAAGTAAATGGGGACTCCCCATCCGCATATTCTTCCAATCTTTCCATACCTGCATTTTGTCTTAGAAAAAATATCTGGAAATATATTTCAAAAGAAAAGTAATAATCAGTATGCGTGTTTTAAATCTACTATTTATTTATGTAAGTTGAGCCACATTTAGGCCTATTTTTTGAACCTTGTGCTCTGATACCACATGTAATAACCCAAAAGTTCGTAAAAATTTAAAATTTTTCATGTAACATAAAATGTTAGTAGTTGTCACTGCCTAAGAACCAATAACTACTAACGGTTACTTTAAACAGTAGTATCTAGAACTGAACGTTTGCAAATATTTAGTTCTATATAATTATTTGTTTATCTTCATAGTTCCATGTTAAGGATTTGAGTTTAGCAGCTTATGTTTTTAGAAAGACAAGAAAAGAAACTATGTCTAAACCTGATACTAAGTATGTTTTTACTGTCTTTTGACAAGTAGGAAAGAACTTTAGTTGAGATCGGGGCTTACATAGCTTACAGCTAATGCAGTGAAGTGATGCTTCTTTTACAGGTTCTATACAGGTAACCAGTTTTGTTACCAGTATTTCCAGATCGAGATTGTCATTCAACTAGCATAAAATAAAAATGCTAGTTAAATTATTTGTTTTGCAGCTTGAGCTAAGTAAGAGGTATCGTTGATCTTTTATTGTTAGAAATATTCGTAATTGTTAGTAATAACAATAATTTAATAAACTGGATTTAGCTCAGTTATGCTTACTATCACACGACTCAATTATTTAACTTCCATCCTGTGATTTTGAGTTGAAAATTTGTATGAAATTCTAGTATAAGTGTCATGTGGAACAGATTTCTTTCTACCATTAAATAGTTACAGTAACCTAGAATATCTATGATCCAAATGTGGTTGTGAATTACTTTGACCTAAACTACACCCTAACACTAGCACTTGGTAAAATAGGATTGTTTATAACTATTCAAGTACTTTTCAAAACTTGAAATGTTATATTACCAATGTTTTCCTTTAAACTAAGTGTTAATACTTTTTACTGCAAGGGAAGAAGAACTAGTCCTCATAGAGGTCTACTCTATTTTCCTTTATATGGATTCTCAGCTTATATGAGTTTTATTAACAAATAATATACTAGTATTCATAATTCAATGGCTAGACTAAGTCCTAGCTAGATAATATCTATAGTTACAAGTATTTACATATCATTGGTTCATTCTCCATTTTTGTATCTTCCTAGAATTTGAATACTAAACATTATTTAATATGAGAAAAATCATGAACATGTATAAGTTTTTCTTATATATTTTAGAAAGGTTTTAGCTTATGTTAAAAGACCCTAGTTTCGTGACTACCTCCCATTATAATTATTTTGGTTAAGCCAAACATAATCCAAAACAAAGATAAAGAAACAATGGAAAAAATACTATATGGTAATGACTCTTACGCAATATTAATTGCAGGATTGAACGAGGGTTTCAAACTATAGTGCCAAACCTAGCCCTTGCAAAAATATTTGGAGCTGTGCGTTCGATGTACATTCGATGGGGTTTTGACTTTGTATTTTTTGTTATAAAGTCTCTCTAAACCCTAAAATCTCACCTTTACCCTAAATTTTTATCCTGCTCTGGAAGAGAGTCTGAAATCCTCTTGGTTGTTTGGCTTGTTTGTCAAACCACTGTGTAAAATCTGCCTACCAAAAGTCTTTCTCTTCTTCATGTAGAGGTATAGTCGGATGATTTCTCAGGTTTTGTAATCAAACTCCTCTTCTCGCCATTTCCCAGCTCTAAACAATAATTTATTTGTCATAACTTCGCCTCTGCAAGTGCTATTATTCGCTCTCTCGTATTTTGATGAGATAAATAGATGAGTATGGATCTTGGGTGGTTGTAGTGGTTTGCTGGTTAGGGTTTAACTATTTTTACTATTGATCTCTTGGTGTGGCATTTGTCCTTGCCTGTCGTGGTTTTAGTTTCTATTCTTGAGCTCTATATACCGTGTTTTCTTCTGTCAGAGCTTTCTGAAAGCTCGTCGTTCTTTGAAAGGTAGCTGAGGGTTTGGAAGTGAGTACTGTGTGCTTGAAAACTTCTTGACAGAGCCTTCCTGAAGCTCACTATCATTGCAAAGGGTGTCTAGGGTTTTAAAACTCATCTTTGTTAGAATAATCAACCCATAGTTAGCTACCTTAGACATTAATTAATCCATTTTTGTCTTATTTGCCTAGTTTCTATATTCCACTCTATACAAGTTGTCTTCCACATGTCCTAGAAGTCAAACTTGCTAAAATTGAGTCATGGAGCACTTGGGAAACCTCTTGGAAACCATATTTATCATGTCTTCTTTATTCCAGATCATCTAAAGCGCATATCTTCTTTTTCTGCTAAGTTGCCTATTTTATTGATAAATAAGTCAAAAGGGAAAGTAAGACTAGGTGTAGTTGACTTTTTTTTTGTCCTCATCATCCTCCATCATTTTATCCTAATAAAAGCATGTATGAGTTGTATTTCCATCCCTTATTATCTTGCCTACTTGACTTTTCCAATTCGTGAGATTTGGAAACTGCTATATGCACATATGGGGGATTTGACTAGATTTAGTAATTATACTTTTTTACTATTTTGAATGGCATACTTATTCATTTCAATATATCATGTAATTATATATTGCAGCAGCCTATTACTTCATAAGTTTTCCTATTTTACACTTATTCAATATAGATTAGTGTTATGCTCCAATTTCAGTCTCCTTTGTTTGTAATTTTGCATGTTTGATTAACAATTTTGTGAGTGCAATTGTTCTATCACTTGGGTTCAATTTCCACATGGTATCAAATCCTTTGTAGATCGATTTATAAAGTTCCATATTTATATTGCAGGTTTGACATCTTGACTGGGAACATATTTTGTTGACTGAAGGGCATAGTTTCTGAGCTATGGATCAATCTCAGAAGATCATTTTGACTCCATTTAATTTCTTTGAATGAAAAGCAGAGATGGAGATACTATTGAGAGAGAAAGGTCTCTACAGGGTGACTATGGTAATTGAGGAATATCCCAATGTATATAGAGAGAAAATTAAATGGCACAACATGAGGGATGAGGCCTATGGTCTTTTGTGTCTGAGCATATCAAGAGACCTCCTCTTCCATCTTGATGGATTGACATCACCTAATGAAGTATGGGATAAGATTGTAGATATTTTTGGTAAGACATATGATATGAGAGGACATCAAATTGAGAATGAATTGATCTCTTTGAGTCCCAGCAGCTTCAAATCCCTACAACTCTACTTTTCGAAGTTTAAATCCCTTGTTTTGTAGCTAAAACAATGTGGACTTGAAAAGAAGGAAGAGAAAATAGTTTTTTCCATACTTTCAAAGCTAGTTGGCCCTAACTATTCAGTGTTTTTTTTTACCTTCCATGCCACAAAGTTGACAGGTCGAGCCTGAAAGATGCCTACGCTTGCAGAGTTCATGGAATCCCTCACACAAGAACAAGATAAACTGGTGATGATGGGCACCATCAAACCTTCCAAAGACCAATATTTGGTTGTTGGAGATTCAAGGGTGGATTCAAAAGGAAATAAGAAATCTAAGAAGCCACCTGAGAAAAAGAGAGAGAAGAACAAGTCTCAAGAGGAGCCCCAAGGATCCAAGAAGAACTTCCAGAAGAAGAAGAACAAAGGAGAAATGAGCAAGTGCGCATACTACAGTAAGGGATATCATCCTAAGAGCTCCTATATGAAGAAGCAAATTGAAATCTTGACCCGACTCTTGGAGAATAATAACATCTCCCTTCCTAATTTCTCAAAGAAAAGGGAAGAAGGATCAAATTCAGAGGACAAAGAGAGAGTACATGCTTTTGTTGTTGGCACATCAAGCTCACCTAGCTTCATCATAGACTCTAGAGCTTCAAGACATATGGTTTCGACCAAGGAGGCAAATTATCCTCTCTCGACATGTTGAAAGGTCCACCAATAGTGTTGGGAGATGACTCTCTCACTGATAGTTTGGGGAAAGGAAGGATTGATCTTGACCATGGTAAGTTCAATAATGTATTGTATGTTCTAGGTCTTGCCTCTAACCTCTTGTCAGTGTATCATATGACTCACACAGGGTCTCCAAAGAAGGTCGTATTCTCCCCTAATGATGTTGAGATCACAGAGATCTCGAATGGTAAATTCATTGCAAAAGTATTTGTAGATCACACTTCGAAGGTATACATGTTTTCACATTTTCTACCCTACTCAAACCCCTCTGCTATTCTGATTCATGCTAATGAGGCAAGGAATATTTGGCATGAAATATTTGGCCATATTAACTATAAGTATATTTCTGATCTAAGTGAAAAATAAATGGTCATAGGGTTACCAAAGATTAATTTTTACAAGGGAGTATGTTAAGGTTGTATCTTAGGAAAACACCCATAGCATAAATTTGAGAGAGCTAGTCATGAGAGAACCTATGCACCTCTTGATTTGATCCATAGTGATGTTGCTGGTAAATTTCCTCATATTTCAATGAGTCAATCCAAATATGCATTTACCTTCATAGATGACTTTTCCAAGTATTGTTGGGTTTACTTCCTGAAGCATAAGTCTGAAGTTTTTGACCTCTTCAAAGTCTTTAAGGCCTTGGTTGAAAACCAGCCTGGGAGGAGACTCAAGATCCTCAAATATGATAATGGTGGTGAGTGTTTCAAGTATAATTTCATTCAATATTGTAAATATGTGGGTATTCAAATGCAGCATTCAATCCCTTACACACCACAACAAAATGGTGCTGCTGAGAGAAAGAACAGATCACTGAAGGAGATGGCAACCTGTATGATGGAGGCTAAGACTTTGCCACCAAAGTTCTGTGCCGAGGATATAAATTTTGCATCCTATATCAAGAATAGGGTTCCTCATAAATATCTTGATGGTATGACTCCTTTTGAATCTTGTAGTGGGCACAAGCCAGATCTGACCCATTTCAGGATTTTTGGCTCAAAGGCTTGGGCTAGAATTCCAACTAAAAAGAGAAAGGCTTTGTAGCCCCAAATACACAAGTGCCTATTTTTTGGGTATTCTTAATAATAAAAAGGTTACAAGGTTATCAACTTGAGCACAAACAAATCCTTCATTTAAAGGAGTGTTCAGTTCCAAGAAGAACCTTTAACAACAGTTGAAGTTGGATAGTCTTCTTAACCACCAGAAGCATTGAATGCAAGTAAAGAGACAAATGAGTTTTCTGATGCTGATATGTCTGATAATTATGATTTAATTGCATATCCTAACATTCCTACAAAACCAAAATGGGCAGAAAATACCATTCATGCAGCTGGGGAACTAGATGGAAATCCTAGTGATCCTAGGAGGACTAGATCTCAATTTGAGAGTGCCCTGTGTATGAAAGATCCTTTGTTTGCAGAGAAGTGCTATATGATGGTTGAATCAGACCCATAGACATATGAATATTCAGCACATGATACAAGATGGAAAACAACCATGAAAGAAGAATTCGGCTCACTCCATAAGAACAACACTTGGCAACTAGTTGATCTTCCCCTAGGGAGGAAGCTAGTTCAATGTAAGTGGGTTTTCAAAACTAAGTTTTCTGCTGATGGTTCACCTTTGAAATAAAATAATATATTGGTAGCCAAGGGATACTCATAGGTACATGGTATTTACTACAATGAAACCTTTGCACCAGTGGAAAAGATGGACTCCATAAGGCTAGCCTTACCCATTGCAGCTTCAAAGTAGTGGGAGGTACATCACATGGATGTGAAGTGTGCTTTCCTAAATGGAAATATTACTGAATATATTTACATGCATAAAATTCAATGGTTTGTGTCTAATCCATATTTTGTGTGCAGGTTAAAGAAATCATTGTATGGGCTCAAGCAAGCCCCCAGGGTTTGGTATGCCAAGATTGATAGCTTTCTGCTGTCATTGAGTTTTTTTCAATGCAAGTCTGATCCTAATGTTTATTTGAAGCTTATTCATGGTTATTTGATGATTATTTTCTTGTATGTGGATGACCTTCTGATTACAGGAAGTTCAAAGAAAGAGATTTCCTCCTTGAAGGATGCAATGAACCATGCATTTTCTATGACTGATTTGGGGTTGTTGAGCCAATTCTTGGGTCTCAAAATTGCTCAATACAAACATGGAATAAAATTAAATTAGTCCAATTATGATTTAGATTTGTTGAACAAGTTCAACATGAAATATAGCAAGCTAAGCAAGACTCCTTTCCTTTCAGGAGTTAAGCTTGAAGAAGCAGGTTCTTCTCCTATGGTAAATAATACACTGTATAGGTAGTTGATTGGGTGTTTTCTTTTCCTTACAAAAAATCAACCTGATATTTATTATGTAGTAAGTGTGGCCTCAAGATACATGGATCAGCCTCATGAGATCCATTGGAGAGAAGCCAAAAGGATCCTTAACTTTGTTCAGGGAACAAGAACTCATGGGATCTTCTACAAAGCTAAATCTGATCTTGATTTGATTGGGTTTATTGACGGTGATTGGGAAGGTGACAACACAGATTGAAAGTCAACATCAAGATATGTGTTGATGCTTGCTGAATGACCAATCATCTGGTCAAGCAAGAAACAGAGTGCCATAGCACTCTCATCCACATAAGAAGAGTATAGAGGAGTTGTAAATGTAGCAACTCAATGTTTATGGTTGCAGGGGATACTTGGTGAGTGTGGCTTCAAATCAGAGTACCATTCAAATATGCAATGATCTAGTTCAGATACAAAGAAACAAACACATTCGGATCCATATGCACTACATTAGACAACTTTTCCATGATGGCACCATTCACCTACTCTTCTATGCATCTTCAGAACAAGTAGCAGACATCTTCACCAAAGTTTTTTGTGAGAAGACATTCAACAATCTCAAATCAGCTGGGGATTTCTGATCATGTTGTGAAGCATGATTGATGACAAGATTTTTAAATTTTGTTTTACTATCCATGTTTAAGGGAGGATTTTCCCACTAGGTTTTTTCCTCTTTCCTTGGTTAAATGGACATGCAGTATGTAAAAGGTGACTAAGCCTTGTTACTAGGCCCTATAGTTTTCTGATATTTACTCATAAAGTCAGGATTAAGGGGGGGTTTTATAATAATCAACCCATAGTTAGCTACCTTAGACATTAATTAATCCATTTTTGTCTTATTTACCTAGTTTCCTATATTCCACTCTATGCAAGTTGTCTTCCACATGTCCTAGAAGTCAAACTTGATAAAACTGAGTCATGGAGCACTTGAGAAACCTCCTGGAAACCATATTTAGCATGTCTTCTTTATTCCAGATCCTCCAAAGCATATATCTTCTTTTTCTGCTAAGTTGCATGTTTTATTGATAATTAAGGCAAAAGGGAAAGTAAGACTAGGTGTAGTTGGCTTGTCTTTTTTCCTCATCATCCTCCATCCTTTTCTCCTAACAAGAGCATGTATGAGTTGTCTTTCCATCCCTTATTATCTTGCGTACTTGACTTTTCCAATTCATGAGCCTCTAAGTGGATTTGGAAACTGCTTTATGCACCTATGGGGGATTTGACTAGATTTAGTAAGCCTACTCTTTGCCTATTTCGAATGGCATCCTTATGCATTCAAATATCTCATGTAATTATATATTGCAGCAGGATATTACTTCATAAGGTTGGGATTGTACACTTATTCAATACATATTAGTGTTATGCTCCAATTTCAATATCCTTGTTTGTAATTTTGCATGTTTGATTAGCAATTTTGTGAGTGCAATTGTTCTATCACTTGGGTTCAATTTCCATAGTGTTTTCACAGCATAGAAAAAGGATAAAATTCCCAGGTATAAAATTCTCTTCTATCGTAACAATAATGCACTTTTTAGTTAGTTTCTTTCAGCAATATCATGCTAATCGTAACTCTTATTTCGTGTTCAAACCTTTGCAGGATGCAGTCTAAAGGGTTACCTAGGGTTGAAAGATGTAAAGAGAAGGGAATCCACCCACATGATTTCCTTGGTAAGCCTCAGTTTCACTGAGGTTCTCCTATAGTGGTTTATAGTGTTGATTTTTTATGATGGAGTTCATAGGTTTAATGGGCCTTCAACTTGGTCGTGACGTGATGTACTGTAAAATCTTGGACAAGACAGGGGTTGTTACTTGATGATTGGATAAATTTTTATGAATCCCTATTGGTTGTTTTAGCAAAGTTGGGTTAGGGCTTTCGAATACGAGAAAACTGTTTTGTCTAAAGTAAATTTTGTTCGTAGTGTTGATACTTTTTGAACAGGCTTTTAAGCCTTAACATGTAATGTAAAAAGGCCATAGGGCCGTAACTATTTCAGTTCATTTTTTTGATCTTAAAAGATTACTTGTAGCTTGAAGCTAGTTGACTATATCTCTGTTTTGATAATATATTTTTATATATATTGGTTACTTTAATTATTCTTGTTGTAATTAACCTTTCAGAGGTTGGGATTAAGTAAATTCCTAGTTACTTTGTTTTCTTTGATGTAATTTATATTCCGAGAGTTTTTGATAGTGGGGGATTTTGTTGGGACTCCAGTGTTAACGACCCTAGAGTTTGGTAACTCCGTGGTTTTGGTGAAAGATTATAAGCGGAGTTACAACTCAAAATAGTCTTAGGGGCATCGGGGGTGAGTCAAAGACTTCTGTTGTAATAAACCCATGGTTTAAGTCCAGGGTTTAGGGTTTGGGATACCCCTGGTTTAAGACCATGGTTTTGTAACAGTGCGTTGTATAAATATGCACTTGTGTAAAGAAGTGAGGTTGGGTTTTTGAATGTAAGAAAGTTAAGGCGAAGCTAAGGCTATTTTGTAAGTGAAGGATAAGTCCCCGCTGAGTGCATGGATGACCTCTGCAGCTATGTGCGCAGAGGGTTTGTAAGTGATAAGGAAATCTGCAGCTGTGTGTGCAGAGGCCTGCTGCTGTGTGCGCGGCTTTGAGGACTGAAAAGATCTGCAGTTGAGTGCGCAGATCAGAACTGTGATTTTGTAGAAAAGTTGAATAAAACACAGTTCTGTGGACGTAACCCCTACACTGGGGGTGAACCACATTATATCTGGTGTTGTGGTTCTTGTGTGATTTATGTTATGTTCTTTTATGCATTGATAAGTATAGATAAATCTGATAAGTAAGATCGTTGTTTAAGAAATAGCTTCGCTTTGCAATCCCAGTAAGGGTTAACCAAGTCACGGTGTTATTTAACTGTGAAGATATATATATATATGTGAATGATTAAGCTCTGTGTTACTTGATTATAAATTGATAAAAGCTAAAGGTACAGTAATCTCCCTCTTCTGCTTGCAGAAACCTGATTCTATGGCATCCCATAGCTGTTTCAGGTGAAACTGCAACCTGCTCGCAGGTTGTTGCCGAAAGGGCCAACACTGTGGGTCTTTTGTTGGTGCGAAGCTAAAGGTATAAAACCTTGGTCTGCCCTATAGCCCAACAAAGTGGTTCCGTTGCCGGTTGAACTCAGTATCTGTGCAAGAGGGTTTTACGTCGTACCTCGAGGGCTATGTTCTCGAGACCCTATGTGAAAGAAATCGGTGATTGGCTGGATGAGACTTATCTGAAATTTGTTGAGCAAGAGAACAAAGATCCGCGTCGTAGCGCAAACGAATTTTTACAAAGGTATGTTTTTTGTGATGTTTATGAAATTCTCTTTGGTAGTATCTACATAGAGTTGCACCAGTGGGTATCCAGGTTGGCCGAACGAAGGACGAACTTCCATGGAGGACAGTTTCCTGCTTGGACCCCTGCTAGAATCAACTTGTTGAAAAGAGTAAACAACGGGATTTCTCATGCTGTTGACTTCTGGACGACGCGAACCCTTGAGGCATTCGTGACGGAGCTCGCTATTGACACGAGTACCTCCTTTAGTGAAGCGGAGCGATAGTTCTTCAAAGGACCAAGGGGTAAGTTTTAAATTTATTTAGTTTGAAGATTAAGATGCTATTAGCTGAAAAAGGAATATTTCTTCTTGAATTAGACTGTTAGATTGTGTATTACTAACCTATGTTTGCAAGTGGAAACACCTTCGACGAGAAAAGTGGTTTGCTGCGAAGTGGAAAAAGGTACAAGATAAATTTTGAGTCATCTAACCTAGGTCAGGATACCGAGTCTACCCGTTTCAGTCCAGCAATCTCAGAGCCCGAAGAAATCCCTTCTGTTGGAAACCCCCTGCTAACCCCGTAGTGCCGATCTGTTATCCCTGAGAATCCGTCACAGACTGAAAGTAACCCTAGTACCAGTACCCCTGTCGTAAGCTAGTCTACCCCAGTAATTCCCCCCCCTCCTACTTCCCGTCTCCCTCCAACCCCCACTAGATCTACTATGGCCCACATGACTGATGATATTAAGCTTCCTGTTTTCAAAGGAACTGGATCAGAGGATCTAGAACAGTTATGGTTCTTATGTGAGGTGGTGTGGACTACTAAGTGTTAGAATAATCAACCCATAGTTTACCCACTTAGACATTAATTCATTTATTTTTGTCTTATTTTCCTAGTTCATGTGTCCCACCTTGTGCAAGTTGTTAATTGCCTATCCATAGAGGTCAAACTTGCCATATTTGAATCATGTAGTGCTTGGGAAAGCCTTAGGAATCAAATCTACTTTATTCCTGGCCTCCTAGGTGCCCTTCTACTTTTTCTGCTTTATTGCCTGCTTTTTCAGTGTTTTAAGGCACATAGGAAAGCAAGACTAGGTGAGGTGAACTAGTTTTTTGTCCTCTTCATCCTCCACTCTTTTCTCCATGAAAAAGCATGTATGAGCTGCCATTCCACTACTCTTTATCTTTCCCATGTGCCCTTGCCAATTTGTGAGCTCCATGATAGATTTGGGATCAGCTTTTTACACCTATGGGGGATTTGCCTATTTTGGGTAAGCCTGCTTTATGCTAGTTTTGGATGCCTCCTTATGCATTCAATATCTTGATGTATTCTATATATTCAGAAACCTATTTTATTATAGGGTTGGCTATTGTACACTCAGTTAATATAATTTTGTGTTACAGCTCCATATTCAGTCTCCATTGTTAGCAATTTTGCATGATCAATTGATAATTGTTGTGGGTAAAATTAATCTACTGCTGGCCTAAATTTATACATGGTATCAAATCCATTGTAGGTTATTACTCTCCTTTAAAAATTGTTTTGCAGGTTTGACATCAAGACTGGGAGCCTTCTACTGACAGCCGGGACAGATTTTCTAAAGCTATGGATTCATAGAAAACTATCTTGACTCCCTTCAACTATTTTGAATGGAAAGAAGAGATCGAGATATTGTTGAGAGTGAAAGGCCTCTACAGGGTGACTATGGATATAGAAGCAGAGCCCAATGCTGTTGCAGAGAAGACCAAATGGCACAATTGGAGAGATGAGGCCTATGGCCTCCTATGTCTCAGTATTTCTCGAGACCTCCTTTTCCATCTCGATGGATTAACTTCATCGGATCAAGTATGGGAGAATATTTCTGATATTTTTGGAAAGACAGATGAGATGAGGGGACATCAGATCGAAAATGAGCTGATTTCTCTGAGTCCCAGTATCTTTGAATCCCTGCAGCTATATTTCTCCAAGTTCAAAGCACTAGTTTTGCAGCTAAAGCAGTGTGGTATCGAAAAGAAAGATGATCAGCTCATATTGGCCATCCTCTCGAAGCTAGGACCTGACTACTCAGTCTTTGTTTCGACCTTCTATGCCACAAAACTCACAGCTCGAACCTAGAAGATGCCTAGCCTTGTAGATTTCATGGAATCTCTCACACAAGAACAAGACAAGCTGGTGATGATGGGCACCATCAAACCATCCAAAGATCAAGCTTTGATTGCTGGAGATTCGAGGGTGGATTCAAAAAGCAAAAAGAAATCTAAAAATCCACTTGAACAAAGAAGAGACAAGAAGCAGTCTCTAGAGGATCAACAAGGTCCCAAGAAAAATACCCAGAAGAAGAAAAACAAAGGTGAAATGAACAAGTGCTCATACTGTTCGAAGGGTAATCACACTGAAAGCTCTTGTATGAAAAAGTAGATTGATATGCTGACCAATATTCTGGAGAAGAATGGCATCTCCCTTCCAGAAAGCTCAAAGAAGAGAGAAGGAGGATGAAGTTCTGATGACAGAGAGAGAGTTCATGCTCTAGTTGCTGGCACATCAATCTCACCCAATTTTATCATAGATTCTTGAGCTTCAAGACACATGGTTTCGACTAAGGAGGCCTTCTCTTCACTGGATATGTCGAAAGGACCATCTATTGTACTGGGAGATGACTCTCTCATTGAAAGTAAAGGCAAAGGAAGGATAGATCTTGATCATGGTAAGTTCAGCAATGTGCTATATGTCCCTGGTCTCACCTCCAACCTCCTGTCAGTGTACCAGATGACCCACACTTGGTCTCCTAAGAAGGTCATATTCTCCCCCGATGAAGTTGAGATCACAGATATTTCAACTGGTAGAGTCATTGCAAAAGGAGTTGCGAATCATGCTCAAAAGGTATACATGTTTTCACACTTCCTACCTTACTCAAACCCCTTTGCTCTTCTCATTCATGCTAATGAAGCCAGCAAGCTATGGCATGAAATATTTGGCCATCTAAATTACAAGTATCTGTCTGATCTTAGTGAGAAAGAAATGGTCATAGGGCTGCCCAAGGTAAAATTTTCCAAAGGAGTCTGCCAAGGCTGTATCCTAGGAAAACACCTAGAGCATAAGTTTGAGAAAGCTATTCATGAGAGAACCTATGCACCCCTTGAGCTGATTCACAGTGATGTTGCTGGCCCATTCCCTCATATGTCCATGAGTCAAGCCAAATATTCATTGCC
>LPNX010813909.1:313025-325812 GCA_001517045.1 Pseudotsuga menziesii | reverse complement strand
CCATTTCAGGATTTTTGGCTCAAAGGCATGGGCTAGAATCCCGACAGAGAAGAGGAAGGCTTTGCAGCCCCAAAGCCAAGAGTGTCTTTTTGTTGGATAATTTGAAGATTCAAAAGGGTACAAGTTGATAAATTTGAGCACAAACAAATCCT
This sequence comes from Pseudotsuga menziesii, assembly GCA_001517045.1. Classification (NCBI taxonomy): domain Eukaryota; kingdom Viridiplantae; phylum Streptophyta; class Pinopsida; order Pinales; family Pinaceae; genus Pseudotsuga; species Pseudotsuga menziesii. Next base: position 325,660 of record LPNX010813909.1, on the reverse strand, counting down.
TCATTGAAAGGTGTGTTCAGTTTGAAGAAGAACCCCTTGTAGAAGTGGAAATTGGTGAAGCCTCTTCACCACCTGAACCTCAAGAAGTAAGTAAAGAGTTTGTTGAACATGCTGATTCTGATTTGTCTGATGGAGATGAGTTTATTGCAGACCCAAACAACCCCACAAGTCCTAAATGGGCATCCAAGACACTACATGTAGCAGGTGAGCTAGCAGGGGATCCCAATGACCCAAGGAGGACTAGATCTCAATTTGAGAGTGGTCTGTGCATTGTTGTAATCTCACAGATCACATAAGGTTACCAATAATACATACAAAAATATACAGAAATATACACAGATACAAGAGACAAGAATAGATAGGATGAAAAGATTATATTATTCTCAATAGATCATACAAAGCCAAGAACTGAACTGAGTTCTTGTGAGGCTCAACAGCCTAATATATACAGATTACAAATAGTTACAAGATAACTACCTGTCGGTTCGGTGAACTGACACAACTATTAGTTAGCAGACTTAATTACTGTGTTTACTCGGCCGACCGACTAGGTCGATCCATTGACTTAGTCGGTTGATCGACTAAGTCGATTGATCGACTAAGTCGGTCTTCTTTCAAGTCGACTTATGTCGACTTGCTCCTTCTACATCTCCCCCACAAACAAAACATTTCTTCGTCCCGAAGAAATAGGGAGGTACAAAAATCGATTTGTCTCCAAAATTGATTACTGTTGAGGGCTGTGCAGTCGGATGGTTGGTCTTTTCTAAACGCAGACATGAACAATGGCTGGAGCTGTGATGGCCAATTGATGCTGAAAGTCGGTCCAACTCTGTAATGCCTTCTTGATATCGATGGTCAAGGTGGTGATACTTGACAGGATCGACATCTTTTCAGACATGGGTATTTCTGCTATGTTTTCCATGGTCGGACCCAAGAATTGATTTTGCTTGTCTGCAGCTTGGAGGAGTCTTTTTATGTGGGGGTAGAGGTTATCAACTTTCTCCAAGTTAGGTAGAGCCTGTTGAACCCACTGGTGGGCCTCACGTTCTAATTTCTGCAGCTTGTTGGTTTCCATGACAATCTGCTCCTCAATGGTCTACCTTAGTTCTTCTTCTGTAGACTTCCGAGCCTCTAGAGCCTGGATGCCTTGTCGGGTTTGTCTCGTCTGCTGATATACCTGCCCATAGTGAGTCGGCCAATCTCTGAGTACTTCCTCAGTGACAATAGATTCCTCCATATGGTCATGTAAGACCTTGTATGCCTCTGAGAATGCAGTGTGTTGGGCCAATAGCAGTCGGGCAGTTTCTTCCTTCTGTTCTTCTTTAGTCTCTTTGAGGTGTGTCTGAATGGTCGATACCATCCCTTCAAAGATCTGATATGCCCTTTCCAAAGGTCGATCTGTAGCTACTTCGACAGGGCTTGGAACAATGGATTGAGCAAGAGACCTGCATTTGTCGAGGAACTCGACTTCTTCTGTCTCCTTGTCCCTGAGTTGTTTCCTTAGTGTGGTCGTCCTCCTCTTCGACTCTTTTGCTAGGGTTTTGAGTAGTTGGCTGAACTCTGAGTCGGTCAACGAGCTTGCATCCCGTAAGCTAATCCTTAGTTGAGAGGGTCTATGAAGAGGGTCTGTCATCTCCTTTTCTTGTTCTGTTGGTTTGTCTTGAGGACCTGCAGAAGTGGAAGTTGGACCAGAGGTCGAAGGTGCTAGTGTTTGAAGGGGTAGTTCATTGGTTGGGGGTTTTTTTGGTTGAGGAGGTGGTATGTCCACTTTCGGCTGTGAAGATGATGGTGGTTTTGGCTGTGAATCAGGGGGTGGTGGAGGTGGTGGAGATGATGGTGGTGAAGGTGGGGATGGAGGGTTTCCTGATCCTGGTGGTGATGGGGAAAGGGGTTGTGAACTTTGGTCAGAAGACATAAGGTCTTCTTCTGGTGGGAGTTGGTAGTCGGTGAAGGTCTGTTCATGCCCTAATATGTCGCCACCATCGCGAACCCTTGTAAATATTGTTGTTTGCTGGGCATATGTCTTTTTGCTTGCTTTCAGGGGAGTTGTTGTCCGTATCGTTTGTGCCGACTGGAATAGTGTAGGTAGCGTTTGAAAGAAAGCTTTGAGTTCAGCGTCTGTGCTGGCCCTGGCCCTGAGTACCTCCGAGATAACTCTTTCAAATACTTCTAGGGAAACGTCGGCCTGCTGCACCGGTGCTTGTTCCTCGACTATGGTGGTCATGGATGGAGGGGGAGGGGTCGACACAAGGTCGACTATATTTTCAGGTGTCGACTGAGTTTTGGATTTCTTGGGCCGACCCTCCGGAGCTCCTGCATCAATAAAGCATTGAAACTGGGTTTCAACAGTTACCTTATTAGCCCGGGTGTCTTCGACAATGTCGAGTGCTGCTACTGCTAGTTCCTCGTCGTCGTCGGTGGAGTCAGCAAGGACAAGCTTACGCTTACCCTTGCCTTGCTGTCTTTTCTGTAGCTTGATCTTCCTTTAGGCGACAGCTATCTCCTTTGCCAGCTTTTTGATAATGCTCCGAGAGACAGCATATTCAGGGTTGTCTTCCTCCTTGACTTCTTCTGTCGGTACCTGCAGTGGGTCGGCAGCTGCTGGAGTCAGAGGAACTGACTGCTATACTGGTTTTTGTGCTAGTGGTGGTGTTTGTTGTTGTTGTTCTGTCGACGGGGGGTCCACTATGGGTGCAGTCGGATGCTTCACTGTTAAGTGCACCCGAGTAGTGGTCACAGTCAGAGTATCCTCCGACACAAAAGTGCTGATGTACAAATTTAGCTCATAATCCTCCTCCTTTTCTTGGTCTGTAAGGGGCTCGACGATAGAGAAGTCAACCTCTTTGGCAGCTACTGGAATTGGTACCTTTGTGCCTGCCTGTCGACTCAACTACTGAAATATTTGTTTGACTGTTGAGTAGTAGTCAAGGTCCTTTACTTGGGGGTATTGACCTCGCATATACCATACTGACGTATGGTCGAGAGCTAACTGGATGTGAGACTGAGCCGAGAGGTTTTGTCGGATGTTCTGTGGCACCCTCCACCTCGTCGTTCGAACCTTCAGCTACTGGAACCAAGTCTCTAGAAATATTTTTCCTTGTGTCAGCTCGTGCAGGGTTCCTCTCTGTGAAAAGGGTTTGAACCTGTGCATTTCAAACCTTGTGGGCTCCCGGAAGACTGCACTGCCTTCCGGACAGACATGGTACATAACAATCCATATAATAAGGGAGGGAAATTTGATAATACCTCCCGTTTCCTGGCAGCGTTCACAGATGGTTTTGACCATGTCGGCCACATAGTCGCCCCATTTGTAAATACGTCCGTCTTTTGCAATTGTGTCGACCGCCTCCAACATTTCCAGTTTTAGGTCGCTGCTCCGACCAGCCAAGGTAAGGGTGACGGCAATAATTTTAGCCACAATTTGTGGGGTTCTTGTCGCGATCTGGCCTATCATCAGTCCCTTCGAGTTTTTGCCAGTAGGGGTGCCTGTGAGGTCTTGGATGAGTCCTTCTTTTATCCCGATAGGTACAAGACTGCCTTCATTCGACAGACCCATAAGTTTGGAGATAACCTCCCCAGTGATGTCCATTGGCTGGTCGAAATAGAATCGGCTGTTGTGGTAATGACTGATGATGAATTTAATCGCTGCTTCCTTCGTCCCACCGAAGCTTGCCATCAGTGGTGCGTTAGGGTACTGGAGGATAGAGCTATTTCGAATTTTCTCAGCGGTCTGGGTCATTTTACTATCGACAAAGGCCCACTCTTGGATTTTGGTCCAGAGTTTCTGGAAAGGACCCTCCTGGACTTTGGTGTTTTGGATATGTTTCAATCTTTGGACCAAGGGTGTGTCCTCTGCGTGTAACTCTTTTTCCTTGGCCGCGGCGCGGGTAAGCTTAGGCGCCATGATATCGGACTGGTCGGACTGGTAATAGGGTTTGTGGGGTTTAGTCGACGTGGAATGCGAGTGCTCGGTGTGTAAGGGGTGTGGTGAATGAACCTTCGGTGGTCCATTATTTATAGGCGTGGGGGTGGTGGAGTGTCAAACTGGTTGTATTAATGTCGGACTTGACAGTCCAACTACAATACTCGAGTGCAATCTGGGGGATTTGGTTCGGCGCTCGAGGCCATTAATGTGTGATGGGACTCTCGAGGTCGACAGTCGGTGTCGATGGTGAAAATGGTCGGCATGACTGGTCGATGAAGATGGTCGATAGAAGTGATGTCGGTTGTCGGAGGGGTGAGTTGCTGTCATGCTGATTGTTTATGAGTGTACGGTTTTAATTTTTGGAATTTTCTAACTTTTTATAGGTTTTTGGTGGTCAGTTAAGACCGTTATATGATTTTTTTTTATTTTTTTTTATATTTTTTCAGTTTTTATATCGTTTAAGTCGGGCTCCATTAACGAGCTTCCGAAATACCAGGCCCTGTAATGTTTTTAGACGGACCGACCCATTGGGATGTATTTCTTCGACCATGTACGGGCCCATCCATTCTGTGTGCAATTTCTTGGGTTTTCCTTTTACTCGACTGTTATAGAGTAAAGTAAGGTCACCAACCGACAGATTTTTGTTTTTGATATTACGGTCGTGCCATGCTTTCTGCTATTGTTTTTGTATTTCCTAGTGTTGGATGGCCATAAGTCTGTGTTCTTCTAGTTTATTAGGTTGAAAGAGTTGATCCTGCCTGGCCTGTTCGACATCGACATGTAGTAGTTGTGCAACTATAGGTGCCTGTTGTCTGAAGTGTAGAGGGATGACTACTTCTTGGCCATATACCAGTCGAAAAGGGGTTTGATCAGTTGACCGTTTGTAGGCTGTCCTGTATGCCGATAAGACTGCAGGAATTTTCTCATCCCAGTCGTCCTTGTCGGCACTGCATATTTTAGTCAATCCTTTTGTCAGTGTCTTATTGAAAGCTTTGATTGCACCATTCGACTGGGGGTGATATGCTATACTACGTCGGTGGTCGATGTGAAACTTGTCGGTTAGATTTTTGATAGTTTTGTTAACGAAGTGAGACCCTTGGTCACTGATCAAAGTGAGCGGACAACCAAATTGAGTAATGATGTTTTCATATATGAACTTAGCAGCTATCTCACTTGAACAGGTCTCGACAGGTTCGGCTTCTGCCCATTTAGTAACATATTCCATTGCAGTGATGATATATCTTGCACCTGATCGTCGGGCTGGGACAGGGAATGGTCCTATGAAGTCTATAGCCCAGATTTCAAAGGTGAGACTAGGGTTTACAGAGATCAGGGGCATTTCTTTGCTTGGAAGTGGTCGACCGAGTCGTTGACATCTATCACATCGACTGACAAAGTTTTTACAATCTCTATGAAGTGTCGGCCACCATAATCCAGACTGTTGGATTTTCTTGGCAGTTGTGTCGGCCTGAAAATGTCCTCCTGCTGGTCCATAATGTGCTTCATGCATGATTTTCTCTCGTTCATGGTCGAGTACACATCTTCGAAGAACATCGTCTAACCCCATTTTGTATAGAAATCCATTGATGAGGCTGTATGGAGCAGCCTTCATAGCTAGGATTTGTTTCTTCTTAGTGCTCAGACCTTCTGGTGCCTGACCTGTCTCTAAGAACTAAGAAATCACATCCAACTCTTCTGGTATTGCTTCTATACGAAATAGATGTGCATCCGGCAAGTCGTCGTTGACTCCGGTCGGTTCTTCTCCTGTGTCGATTCGGGATAGGTGATCAGGTCCGACATTGAGCTTTCCTGGTCGGACCACTACTTCAAACTCAAACTCTTGAAAGAGAAGTAGCCATCGACAAATTCTCCCATGGTGAAGAGGTTTGTTTACGAGATACTTCAAAGCTTGATGGTCGGTGTAAAATATGAAGGGGTTAGCTAATAGGTAGTGTCGATACTTTTGAAGTGCAAATACCATTCCTAGGGCTTCCCTTTCCGTGGTTGAATAGTTATTTTCATCCTTATTTAATTTTCGACTGCTGTAAACTATAGGGTAATTCATCCCATCATCTCCTGGTTGAGTCAGGATTGCTCCAATTGCTATTCCTGATGCATTGATATGCACATGAAATTTGGTCGACCAATTTGGAAATTTAAGTATGGGTGCTTCGACCAGTTTTCTCTTTAATTTGTCGAAGGAGATCTGGCATTCTTCTGTCCATTTAAATTCGATATCGTCTTTTAGTAATTCTTCTAAAAGGTAAGTCATATCAGAATAATGTCTGATGAATTTCCTATAATACCCAGTATGACCAAGTAAGACCCTAAATTGTTTAGGGTTTAATGGGGGTTTTAGGTCAAGAATAATCTTAATTTTAGCAAAGTCAACCTTGATTCCTTGTTTGCAGACAATATGTCCTAAGAGTATGCCTATGGGAGTCATAAAGATGCATTTCTTAATATTGAGGGAAAGTTGAATCTGTCGACATCTTTCCAGCATAAGTCGGAGCCATGTTCAGTGATCCTTTAGTGTGGAATAAATAGTCCAGTCATCGAAGTAGACTGCCATAGTTTTATAGATGTATTCCTGGAAAGTTTTTACAATAATTTTGGAGAACACTGCAGGTGCATTCTTGAGTCCAAAAGGCATAACCCTATAATAAAAAGAGCCAAATTCACAAACAAATGTTGTCTTCTTCTGATTCTCTTTTGCTATGGGTGCCTGGTTATAACCTGAAAACCCATCTGTAAATGAGTAACACTCATGTCCTGCAACTTCATTCAGGATTTCATCAGCATAAGGTGTGGGAAAGGGATCTGTCAGTGTGACTTTATTCAGCTCCCTGAAGTTGACATAGATTCTTAATCTGGTCGGGTCGTGTTTCTTAGGCTATACGACCATGGGACTTTCCCATTCCGACTGGTCGATAGGGTAGATAATCCCTGCTTCCAACATGTTGTCGATCTCCTTTTTAACTATTTCTTTATATTTGTGAGCTAGTTTGTAAGGTCGTTTCTTGACAGGTCGGATATCAGGTTTAGTGTCGATTTTCATCTCTCCCATTTCTTGAACTAATCCTTTCAAATCTTTATAATCCCTTGCAAAGACATCTTGGAATTCTCTAAGTAAGGTTACTATTTCAGTAGTTTGTTGTTCATTCCAATAGTCACCAATCTTGGCTATTTTTGGTCGGTCGTCATTTGAAATGTCTACCTCCTTAGTTCTTACTTTGGGATCTAACCATTCTAGAGCTTTAGCTTCATTGATCTGTCGACTTCCTTCCTTGAACTGTGAGAATGTAGCAGGGAAGTCGGCTGCAGTCATTCGGTCGAGGTCTAGTTTATCGATAGTCGCGACCCTTAGCACTGAGTGGATTGGTTTTGTTATTTCAGCATGGTTTGATTTCCATCTGAAGCTTTTACATTTGGTGTGTTCATTCTCCAATTGTAATCGGGTCAACTCGACTTTTGATCCTATGTGAAGACTATTGCAGTTCTTGACCTGTTGAGGGTCTTTGTAAGGGTGTGTTTCAGTCGGTTGAATGAAATGCTTAATTTGTTGTGCTGGCTCGACTAATTGTTTATATTCAGGTATAAAGTTGAAGGCTTTAATGAAATTGGTTTTTAGTTTATTCCAGAAAAAGGTTTCACCTTTAGCTTCCTCCATCTTATACCATTTGCTAGGTAAGTCGTCTAGGGTGGAAGGAAATAAGTGTTGACAGGCTCTTTCATCCTTATGTCCAAGTCTTCTCCACTCTTTTTCACAAGTTTGGATGTGCTCTTCTAGGTTTTGTCCTTGGGTGAAGATAGGGATCTGTGCTTGTGAGGTTAAATTCCTGCCACCAAACCTTTAAACAAAGTAAGTCGCAGCACTAGTCCAGGTCTGTAGTTTTGTCTGAGGGGTGTCCCACCATCTAGCTGCCTAACCTGTGAAGGTTTCTACTAAGCTATGTAGTCAGCCATGTTCTCCAATGTTTTTAGACACTTGTTCAACATGCATGACTGGGGATTCCCTCTCCTTATGCCTAGGTTGTTGCCTGGTGGTTTCGCTGGTCGGTTGTAAGGTAGGGTGTTCTCTGATTTTTCTCTCAAAAATCTTGGGGATAATTGAGACTATAAAGCACTGTCGGGTGGGTTTTTTCTGTACTTTTTGGATAGTCCAGCACCCTCTTGCTTGTGTTTCATAGTTTTCTATCTCCCAGTCATATAGTTCAGCATCTGAATTATAACCAACTGAGTCTTGGTTACCTAAATGAAGTTCCCCATAGATATTTGGTTCAGTATAGTCAGTATTATTGTGGATTTGGTATAGCTATCTAACATCAAACTCCTCATCAATAGGTTCTATCCAAGGCTTTCCTTGGGAAGGGTTAATGGGGAAAATAACTTTTTGGCCATTGCCTTTTAGCTTGATCCTCTCTTTATCTAAGGAGATGGAGGCTTTCATCTTTCGACCCCAAGGTCGACCGACAAGGGCTGGGAAGGAGCTAGATCCTTCCTTGGGGTCAATAATTTCAAAATCAACTTTAGTTGATATGCCTTTAATAGTTGTGTCTACATTTTTCCAAACCCCAATAGGTTCAATGAGACCTTGGTTGGCCAGTTTTAGGTAGATGCCTGACTCATAGAGTCTAGGTTTGCCCATTTGTTCCCATGTATCCCTGGTCATAATATTTACTTGGGACCCAAAATCCAGAACTACTTGTCGTATGTGGTATCCTTCAATTTCTAGGTCGACCAGTGGGTCGACATCATTTTTGTCTTTTTTATTTAAGCTACAAATGTTCTTAGTTTGTTTCTTAGGGTTAGTGGTTTTAATTTGATGCAATAAATCGATGAATTGACCTACAGATTCGTCTGTTTTGAATGAGATGGGTTAACTGCTGGTTCGAGCTAAGTCTACTGTTAATAATGTCTTCTTGCTGTGCAATGTTTTGAAATATGTGTGTGGCTTCTTGATATGTCTTTTGTTCCTTGCTAGGGTCAGGGTATGCATTTGTGTTTTTGATTTTGCTAATCTAAGGGTCATCAGGCCCGGTTTTGGTGCCTTGTCGAGTGACAATGTGCAAGTTCTTAGTAGTTATTACATCATTCTTCTGGACACAAGACAAGAAATTAACATTATTTTTATTGCTGATTTTTTCCAACATGGTAGGACAATCCTCCAAGGAGTGATCGCCTACCCCACAGTGTGTACAAAATTTGAGGTCAGTTCTGTCCTTGTACGGACAGTCTACGCATCTGTGCCCTTCTTTGTAACAAATAAAGCATTGTGTGGGTCGACGACTTCGTATTTCATGATTCCCAACGAATCGACCTATTCTTCCAAACCCTGGTCGTCGATTGTCATGTCGGCGTTCATATCGTCAGCTGTCATTGCGTTGCCCATTCTGGTTATTGTTATTGTTTTGCTCCATGTTCTGTGCTACTGCATTCGTCTAGTAGACGGCCTGGTAGTTCTGTCTATTTTTCAGGTTAAGATGGCAGTTGGCCATGTTATGATTTGGAGTTTCGCAGATAGCGCACCAGGAAGCCTTTCCATTCTTCATATTGTAAGGACAGTCGACCGTAGAATGGTCTCCACGTTCCTGGAAAATGTCGCAAAATGATTTTGTCTGCACAAAATGGACACCTTGTCGGCTGAATTGCTGTCGACAATTATCTTTAGAATGTCTGGCTGTTGAACAATTAGTGCACCAGACTTCTTGGTTCTTGAGTGTGAGTTCTTTCAGGGACTTCTGCATGTTTTCCACCTGTTCCTCCAAACGGTGGTCGGTCTGATATGCAGGTATGTCTTCATCCATCTCGACCTGCAGAGCTTTTGTCAGCGCATCTTTATACGACTTGAAAGTTTCCAGACTGATGTGTTGGCGAACCTTCTATGAGAGTCCCGCAAGGAACCATTGAATCAGTAATTGTTCGTCAATAGTATAGTCTAACTGGCTCAATAGATCCTTCCATCGTTTATCGTAGTCGCGGACTGTTTCTCCTGGCTTCTGTGATGTCGTTTTCAGCTTCTTGGCGGCCAGGTGTTTGGCGTCTGGGGTCTTAAAAAATGATAGGAATTGTGCTTTTATCTCTGATTTTGTTGCTCTAGGCTGTCGTTTGGAAAATGTCATGTACCATGTTAGAGCTCTTTTCCTTAGGGCTCCTGCGAACTGGGCCATCTGGCGTTCTTCTTCTATTACCTTTTTGGCCTCCCATATCGACTCATAGACGAACCAATGTCATCTGGGGTCTTCGTCACCCTCATAAAGGGGAATCCGAGCAGATCCGTGACCCATGTCAGAGTCACTGTCACTACTTTCTGAAGTTGGCAGGGTGGGTGGTGTGGGTGGTGATGAAAGAGGTGGGCTTGTTGATACGGTCGAACCTGTGGGGGTGGCGATGGGGTTTTGGTCGATGGAACTTGTGCTTCCGTCGGTGGTCGATTCTTTCTCTCCGTACAATGGATTGTTGATAATTTTTCTTTTTAGTGGCCCACTGTCACTATGTGTGCTCAGGTCAGACTCTTGGATATCTTCGAAAGTTGTATGTGGCAGGGGGGGTGCTCCTTCATGTGTTGGCAGGAGCAAGTGGATACTACGAAAGGAGGGTGCCGTTTGAAAGGTCACCCAGTTCCCTTCGATCGGTCGACGGATAATGAGATGTCGACCCGGATATGGTTCGTCGCCTAATCGGCTCCAGAGTGTAATGTCGCCAGCTCTTAGTCAAAGGTCGTCTTCTATAATAGTTTGTATTCTGGTACGTGGACTTACTGGGGAAAGGGTTACTCCTTCATCGGGAACAATTAGTTGGAGAGCTTATGGCTGCTTTATCCACATTTCGTCATCTTTAGGGGATGCCTCTTCTTCTTCTCCTTCGATGTGTCGGTCATGACCCAACTCTGGTGGTACTTCATCATGGTCGGTCTCCCTAGGGTTTTGCTATAGCTCTGCGGCTCTTTCTCGTCTGGCTTCCCTTCTCTGCTGTCTTTCGTCCCTTTCGATTCTCTTAATGTCCGACATACTTTTGTATAGTACTATGCCTTTAGGTCCTCTTCGGTCGATCGTTCATTACTGGCGACTAACTCTGGTCGACTAGGATCCACTATGCTCTAGGTCCGACACATAACCAGCTACCCCCCCATAGCCTACCCGACTCTTTTTTAGAAGGCTCAGATAGTGTCTATTTACTCAGGAAGTATTCCCACTCCCTTTCAGCGATGAATTTTTCCCACTTCTTCTGTTTCTCCGCCCAGTTAGTATTATAGGGTGGTTCGCGTAACGGTGGTCGAGCTTCGACTGTATGGCCTGCTCCTTTTTATATTAAAAACTTGAATAGCAAAGTCGGCAAGAAACACAGGAATTGATCAGTAAATTTTGTGAAAAATTTCTGTCGAACAGTTTCCATAGAAGTCCTGTATTCGACTGCTTGTTCCTCACAGAAGTCGCCGGCTATCTTTTCGAACCACTCCGATAGATTCGTACGTCCTCCTCGGATCAGTTTCTGGAGTAACTATTCTTCTTTATTGTTGTCCAATTTTCTCATCCAAAAGTTGCTTCAGTAGGTGTGGCACGGATTCGACAAACTTTTCGTGAGTGTCAGTGAAAAATTTGGCTTTTGCTTCTGCGATGGACAATCTGTTCCGTCGTGCGTAATTTTGTAGATAGTTAGCAATTTTACGCTCCCACCAGTCCTTTATCTCCTGCTCTGGTAACATATGTGAGCATATATTCCAGTTATGTACTACCGGCAACGGAACCAATGTTGTAATCTCACAGATCACATAAGGTTACCAATAATACATACAAAAATATACATAAATATACACAGATACAAGAGACAAGAACGGATAGGATGAACAGATTATATTATTCTCAATAGATCATACAAAGCCAAGAACTGAACTAAGTTCTTGTGAGGCTCAACAACCTAATATATACAGATTACAACTAGTTACAAGATAACTACCTGTCGGTTCGGTGAACCGACACAACTATTAGTTAGCAGACTTAATTACTGTGTTTACTCGGCCGACCGACTAGGTCGGTCCATCAACTTAGTCGGTTGATCGACTAAGTCGGTCTTCTTTCAAGTCGACTTATGTCGACTTGCTCCTTCTACATGCATGAAGGATCCTATGTTTGCTGAAAAATGCTATTTGATGGTGGATTTTGATCCTCAAACATATGAAGAAGTAGTAGGAGATCCAAGATGGCAAGCTTCCATGAAGGAGGATTTCAACTCACTCCAGAAGAGCAACACATGGGAGCTAGTGGATCTTCCTCTAGGGAGAAAACTAGTACAGTGTAAGTGGGTCTATAAGACCAAATTTTATGCTGATGGTTCACCACTGAAGTACAAGGATATATTGGTAGCTAAAGGCTACTCACAGGTTCATGGCATCGATTACAATGAGACCTTTTCCCCAGTGGCAAATATGGATTCCATCAGGCTAGCTCTAGCCATTGCAGCCTCAAGCCAATGGGAGGTACATCACATGGATGTAAAATGTGCCTTTATGAATGGAGATCTCACTAAGGAGATATATATGCAGTAGCCTCAAGGTTTTGCTACTAACCCTTCTCTTGTGTGCAGGTTGAGAAAGTCATTGTATGGGCTAAAGCAAGCCCCCAGGCCTTGGTATGCCAAGATAGATAGCTTCTTGCTATCTCTGACTTTTGTTCAGTGCAAATCAGATCCAAATGTCTATTTGAAGTATTTT
>LPNX010813909.1:198883-305083 GCA_001517045.1 Pseudotsuga menziesii | reverse complement strand
TATGTGAATGATTAAGCTCTGTGTTACTTGATTATAAATTGATAAAAGCTAAAGGTACAGTAATCTCCCTCTTCTGCTTGCAGAAACTTGATTCTGCGGCATCCCATAGCTGTTTCAGGTGAGACTGCAACCTACTCGCAGGTTGTTGCTGAAAGGGCCAACACTGTGGGTTTTTTGTTGGTGCGAAGCTAAAGGTATAAAACCTGGGTTTTCCCTATAGCCCAACAATTTTTAAATAGTAACTTAGTTATTAATATCAGTAAATATTTTCTGTAGTAAATAAAATTAGAGGAAAATATATTGGCTGAATAACTTAATTTCTCCATGAAATCTCTGGGATTGAAAATATACTGTTAGGTTTTTATTTTTATAGTTACTCAAGGATAGTGTATGTGACTCCATACAACCATCTAATTGATTATTATGGTTGTATGGAATACAATAGATAGATTTTCAATTTATTTTAGATATGAAAAGAACAGCTCTTTTAAATAGGTTATTTCACAAATCCTAATTCTTCTTAAGATAATTACAGAGTTAGTATTTCATTCTTGGTTTACCCTAGTTTGCATTTCACTTAGATGAATAAATTTGGTAAATGTTTACCCTTATATACTATTCTCTTTTAAGTTATCTTAGTTATGTTAATTTCCTATTTATATATTATTTGTTTATTATTAAAATATTAAACTTATAATAATAATTTTGATTTACTGTGTAAATCGTTACACATACTAGTGTTTTATACCCTTAGCTACTTCCTAACTATTTATGTTTATTTTGTTCAAGTACTCTAACTAAAGGAAAAGTGTAAAAGTAAGCATCCAAACAATTTATACATATGAACCTGTAGAAGTTAACAATTTCATATGCATGCATACTTCATTCGAAATATTTATCTGAAATTAAACTAACCTACTGTACTAGAGTACTACCTTATAAAAGGTGTGTAAAGATAAAGTTTAGGTATTTTATTTCTATCTATCAAGTAAATTATATATTCTTCTAATCATTTACCCTAATCTAGCTAGTACAAAATTTACTATCTTTTCATAGCATAAACATTTCTCCTAATTAACACTAGCAGCAGTAAGAACATAAACATACCATATCATTGATTAATATTAAACTTTCCATATAACAGTAAATAATTAGATAGCTGAATAAAATAAGTAGAACCTGGAAATATAGATGGTGTGACAACAGCTTAAGGAACCTGTTCCTCCCAACCAACTCCTGGAGAAAAGCTGGACAACAATTCTTAGGACCCTCGAGCTTGTCTCCTGGTCCACCTGGTAGAGGTATTGGGTGAGAGATGTAGTCTAGTAATCCTCTGCAACTCCACCAAGTTTTCAGCAGTAAGCAATTTCTGCATGTAGTAGTATGAAATTAGCTTAGAATAGTTTCACTAGTTCAAGTATTCAGCACTTTTCCACTAAAAACATACTTGAGGTAGTCCCCTCCATCAAATTTTCTTGTTTGCTTCATTCACTCAGAATGTTCACAAACCCTGATTGAGCAGTCCCAACTCTCTTCAATGGGAAGTTTTATTATCATTCCTAGGTATTTTGTGTCAATTTTTACTTAATGGGCCATCTACTATTGTTCCACTTTCTTGGGGAACATGACCACAAAAATAGGGAAGTTGCCACCTGCAACAACTAGAAGTAGTTTGAGGATTCTGCCAAGTGTCAATCTACTCTCAAGCTAGCCTTGTCCATTTAGTGACCAGTAAAACACTCATTTAACAGCTTCCCTAAGATGTTGTCTCATCTTTCATTTATTTATTAATAAAATATTCAGCAATTACATTAAATTATCCTTGACCCCACTTGGTCATTAATTACAAACTTTAACATAAAATGTAACATAATGTTTCTTAAAACATAAAATGTTTTTGCAAATTGGGGCATGTGCAAAAATATTGGAAGTTTTCAGACACATGTTGAAGAAATAATGAAACATGTTCATAACCCTAGTCCATAATCATGACAAGTGTATGAGGATGTGTAGAGATCATTGAGAGAATCGTGGTTTGGATTGACACGATTTTGGTTGTGTAAGGATTATTGGGAAGATCATGGTCTTGACATTCACAATTTTGTTTTGATTATGAGTTTATGGTTTTAGAGAAGGAAGTTTTAAAATATTTGAAGCTTTCTAAAGGAGTACACAGGCGAGGTTACCGTGTAAATATGAAGAAGAGTGGAAATACTAACATATTTGAACCTACTGAGATGAGTTGGGAAAATGATTTTCCTGAAAGTGGAGCATTATTAAAAAGGGAAGGATGGTTCAGTTTCTTTGAAAGAATCACAGGTTTCAATCTACAGGTCTCATATTGTTTTGCCAAGGGTTTTATTAAGGATACTGTTACTTTCGATACTCTTAAGTTTGAATTGACAGAGGAATTAATAAAAAAAACTACATGTATATCAATAGATGGAGAGTTATGGTTCAAAAATATCCCTTTCAACTTTAACCCAAAGGATATCATGTTACTAGAAATTGAAGCCCTAGATTGGGGAAAAGGCGTTCATTTGTACAAGTTCAAACCTAAATGGAAGGAAGACATTGTAATTTTGTAGAGTTATGTTACATGATAAGGGAGGTTTGCTTTATTTTTTAAATACCACATTAGGTTTCTACAACATCTCAACCAACAGTCTAAAATGAGTTTACCTTTCTTCTTCTTAAAAAGTCTCCAAAAAATGTCTAACGGGATTAAGGGGAATATTGACCATACCCACCAGTCTATTTTTCATCATGATCTGATAAAACTAATTATCTGTACAGTCTTGCAAAGGAAGAACAGGAGTTGGGACCATTTCCCATTCTGGTTAGGATTTTCTAATGAACAAGAAGACCAAGTAAAGAAAATCCTGATGAATAAGTAGCTTGGTTTTGTTAAAAGGTTCAAGAAAGAGTTAGTTGATGATCTGGTGTAGGCTAGTGTTCAAGAGAATAGTCCAAGTCAGGGATTCAAAGAATTTGTGGATGAGTATGAAACAGAATCACTTGATGATAACCAAGAGCAATTTTTGGAGAATGATAAAAAGCAGCAGAGATCTATTTCAAATCATAAGGAAGAGTTGGGTTCAATAAAGCAAAAACAAGTTTCCATATGTGTACATGAAAGCACAACAAAATTTCATGTTGTAGCTGAATTGAAGGGTGATAGTTTGCAAGTATAAAATGTAAATCTTTATAAGAAATCTCTTGTACAGGTAGAAGAAATAAAGTGGAGGCCGAAAACTAGGGCTAAAAAAAATCTCAAACTGAATATGAAAAGGATCCTAAACCCTAAATTAAAGGAAGAAAATATTACAGTGATTGAGGATTCTTCAACTAGAGAAGATATGGAAAGTGAAGAAGATTTAAGCCCTCAACACTTTTATATTGAGGAAGAGAATTCAGTTTCATTCGAGCTATCTCAAGGAAGAGATAAAGTTTCAGAAGAGCCATTCACTTTTAGTATTGAGCAAGGTATGAATTCAAAGGTTCCTTTTGTATAGGAAATAGTGAAAGACACACAGGAAGATGATCTGATTTTCAAGAAGTTTGACATTTCATGGACAACAAATCAAGGCTCTACATTACAGGGAGAAGTTCACATGGACTCAAAAATTGAGAACCTTAAGAAAACTGTGGAACAATACAAATATCAGATTGGTTTTCTTAGTGAGACTAATGATAAATTGGTAATGACAAACAAAAGACTAAGAGAAGACATTGATGACATAAATACACATTATCAGGAATTGATAGATGTCTCCAAAGAGGCGTTGAAGAGAAAAAGGGAGATTCAGAGCCAGGATGAAGGTTTAAATCAGAAAATTCAAATTCTAAGCTAGTAGAATGAGTTTTTATTAAAGAAGATTAAAAGTTTAGAGATAGAGCAGGACCAAAGTAAGAAAAAGTCACATGCTTTAGAAGGAATTGCTATGTTGGCAGAGGCAGCCAAGACTCTAAGAATTCTTCTAGTGGTCAGGTGTCAAGTAGTTTAATTTGTTAATAGTTTTTATATTTTCGAAAATACAACTATTTTTGTAACTAGTTCGAACTCGGACCTAAAAGTTAGTTTTGAGAGTTATGTAACTATTTTAGTTGAAAAATGATAAAAGTAGGAAAGAAAATGAGAGTAGGGTTCGAATTTTGTGCAAGAGGAGGCTTTAGAGCTGCTATATGTCAAGCTAAGACTCAAAACTCTCATATAACTTTGAATATTGATTATGATATATACATACCTATAAGCCATTGTTATCTTTTATGCTAGTTTCATTTCTGGTCTGTTTGATCACTCAATGTATAATTTCATTTCTTGTTTAATGTGTTTATTCATGCAAGTGCTTATATGTTGTGGATGAAATCAATGTTATATTTATTATCTTCATGGTTTATATTTTATGTATTTGCATCTCAGTCTTTATTATTGTTTCATGATTCAGTACTTGTGTTAGCTTGTTGAGGATTTACCTTCTTATTGATAAATTTTCAAACCAAAAACCATAAAAACCAATTTTATTTTGTTGTTATTTTCAATATTGTTCTAGCTTGTTCCTCTGGTAGTCTACGAACAATTTCTAGCACAAACACACTCCAAAGAACAATTTTAATACAAAATCAATGAAAAAAATGGCATGATAAATTTATTAAAAAAAATAATTTTAATACTGAGGATTGGGCATTACTATTCGACTCAAGGCATAAAAATTTCAAAGAAATTAACTACCCGTTGGATGGGTCCATATAAGGTAGTTACAACCTTCGATAATGGGTCAGTAGAAATTAAGACAATTGATGGTTTGCAAACTTCCTTTGTTGTAAATGGACATAGACTTAGACTTTACCACCAAACAATATCCAAACAAGATTTTGTGAAGATTGTCTTACAACAAAAGGAAATGGAGATGGTTGAAGAGGATGTCATTCCTCCTCCTCTTGATTCTTAAGCTATTTTGGGCTGTCCTCATGTATATATGTAAATATATCTTCGTTTCTTCAAATAAATAAAAGTCATCTCTAACAAGATGACTGCATTTATACAGGGAATTCAGTTTTGTAATGAGCTTATGGAATTTTGTCAAATAAAACAAGAAGACTATTTTCCTTTTCCCAATTTTGATAAATTTTATATGACTTTTTCCTCTGTACATGTGTTTTTGTTAGGAATAAATTTGAAGCATCTAACAAGTGGTTTTGTAGTTTGATTACAATAACCTTTTCTCTATAATCAACACATGAAATATTTCCTTGAAATGGAAGTGCTCTACACACTCATAATACATCCTAACTCATTTTCTTTTATTGCAAACTGAAATTTATAATGAAAGTTAAAGTGTTCTTTATATTATTTCTACAGATTTTATTTTATGATTCCTTATGCTTTTATGGTATTTGATTCAGACATGTACATTTGTGATTTATCATTAGAACAGTTGCTTAAGACCTAATTTAATCATTGTGGTTTTAAAAGTTCTATCTTACACCTATGGACTACTAGTTCATCCCAGACTCATTATCAACACTTTTCTCTTAAGCATTTTTTGGAGGTAACCCAAGATTAAGTGAAATTTCTATTTGTGGGGAACATTACTGATCTTTTATGAAGAAGATAAACTAAGGTCGAGGAACAACTTTAAGTTATTCTCTTTTGACATGATCTATAATGCAGGGTATTATATATATATATAATAAAAATAAAGTTACTCATAAGGTTCGCTCTAAAAATTTGATTTATGTGTTTAGCTGGCTTAACACACTCTAGTACCAACTAGATTCCACATACTAAAACATTGAATGAAGAAAACCCATCGGGGTACTGAACAGGCTTGCTGGAAGCGGGTCCAAGCTAAGTAACATCTTAAACAAGGAAGCTCGGTAAATGCAAGTAAACCTGTCAGGGTACTGAATAGGCTCTCTGGAAGCGGGGCTATGCTTGCATGGTACCAAGATAAACCTAATGGGGTATTGAATAGGCCTGTTGGTAGCGGGGCAATATTTAGTAAAGGAGATATGGTTGATGAATTACTATACACATGACTCATCTGAAAAAACATGAGTATATAAAATACATATTTAGGCCAATTATTTATATTTTCATTAGAGAATGGCTATAAATTGGTCTCGGAACCTCTCATCTAATTCAAATAATACCTAGGATATGATTATCCTAGAAATGGGACCCATAACTATTGCAATCTCACAAACTCCTAGGTGAACTTCCTATATATTATTCGTATGACAAGAGACCTTTAAAATGAGTCAAATATGACTGGTTTTTCCTATGGAATTTTTCCCATCAGTTATACTATCATTATTCATATGGTATTCCTAATCACTGTTATTTTCTGATGAGTGTACATATCTGAATCATCTCCATTTACTAGTTAGTGTTTCTTTTCCTTATGAAAATGATAACAACATTTTAGATTTATTTGTTAAACTATTTGGATATCAATTAGTTTTTGTTTGATGGCTTGAGGACATGCCATATTTTTGGTTTGGGGGAAGGTTAGAATTGTCTTTACTTTCTGATTATATATAAAAATATTCGAGTATCTCTGACAAAATTATAGGTGTTTTCAGGATAATGCAAGTAGCGGAAGATTGTTCTAATCCTTGATTAATAAAGAAGACCATAACTAAAGTTCAATAAAGTTGGTTTACATCATCTGTTGTGTGCTAGCATCCCAAGAAAATTTACTGCATAATTAGCAGTAGTCAGATCTAGCAAAGCACATTTTTATACAGCGGGTCCATATGGAGGATCATAGGAAGGGTTGAATGTCAGTCTGAATGGAATGACAAATGATCCAAAAGAAACCGTAACATTGTAGCAGCATGATTAAATATGTCAAGGTGTTAATTTATTTTATTTTTAATTATGGGAAAAGAGTTTAATCCACTAAACCATACCCATGACTATTAGGTCTCATTCCTATGCTCATAAAAAATTACGATTTCATTAGGACTCACTGTTATAGCGGATTTCACCACTCTAGGTGAATCACACTTTGTATGGCCTTCCCCTATCCCGATGTAGACTCTTTAGACCCCATGGACCACCTTTTATCCTTTGATGTTTCCTTGATCATCCCTAAAAACTTAAAAAATGATATACACGGCCTTTGACCCGATAACCGCGTACATATGCGAGTTTGACCCCTATAACCGCGTACATCGGGATGTGTGAATAATCCAAATCCTTTGGGAGTTTTCCTTGACATGGATTCGACTCATTTGAATCCTGGCCTTCCATACACCTTGAGATTGCTCGAATTCGACCCTTCATTATCCCTTGTGAATGTTAAATTTGAGCACATAGATCTGTAGAAAAACACACAACTCACAAATAAGATCTCACAATTTACTCAGCCATTGAAGAATGAAACAGTGCAAAAGGCTTGCAGCTGTGAATGCTTTCATTAATCAAAAAAGTAATCCAGATAATAATTACAATAATGTAAAATGGCTTTAATAGCCACAAGCAATTCGAATCCACATGAGGAAGTTCGAATTGATGACTCTACTTGACTGTAGGTAACCAAGACATTGTCTAAATCACTATTGGAGGACCCAGTAGTTAACTGTCCTTGTCTAAATCATAACCGGAGTTCTAAAACACAACCAAGTGTTACATTTAGTATTAAATAATGGTTAACTGACTGTGGTAGGTGAGAAATTCGCCCCACATTTGTGCAATTAATTAAACCATTATTTAACTGAATGTAGAGGGCTAGAACTAAATGTAACTGACTCCTAACTTGGCTTGACTAGTCATTAACTGAAGTGAACTGACCTTGGTTGGTTTCGACACTCCCAGTTGCTTCCTAAATTGTAGGGATTGATCTAGGAAACTCCTAAACTTATGCAATCAAGTGCAATAAGTGGCAGTGAGCCTCAATTAGTGTTCCCCACACTTTGGTAACTGAAACATGTGCCCTAATTAAGTCAAGTTTAACCAATGGTACTAATGAATATAAATAGACTGGATGGACTCCCAATTTAGACATGACTCCCGATTTAGACATATGACCAAATTTGGACAAGGGAGGATTAATAATCCTAATAGTGAAGCTATATAAGGAACCCCTTGGTACATTGAAGGCATATATAGAGAGAGAGATTGAAAGCAACGAAACTATACTCCATTGTTGACAGAATTTATGCTTGAGTCTGCATCCCTTTGTCCCTTTGGAGCACTGTTGTGTTCTTCCCAAGCTTCCCTTTTGCTAGTGAGCTTGCTATCATGAGATGGGGGATTGAGGTGGTGGAGGCCCAAGTGGGGGATTCAGTTTCTCTGGTTCACAGACGTGCCATCAGAGGTTGTATTTATCTTGTAATCTCTGATTTCTATTAATAAGAACTATCTTTCCTTGTCCAATGATGTGTATTTGATTGAATATTGTATCCATTGGAATATGTCAAATGATTTTACATTATTGATTATATATTCTAGAATAGATCTAACACCATGATATATAGTATTCTTGTATTGTTTACTTGTTGTTGAGGAAGTATTATATCAATTCAAGCTGAAGATTGGAATGCTCAACGGGGATCTACTTCAACTATCCGGAATAAGGTATGAGGTCTGATCCTTTAGTGTTAGACATTTTATTTCTATTGCATATTGGGAAAGATTGATTTCTGGAGTCAAAGTTGTCTGTTGTGGTACCCCAAGCCATAGGAATTTCTCTCCGTACCAGAATTGGCGACTCTGCTGGGGATGTTCCTTGTTTTTGTTTGGGGTTGGGGGCACAATGGGCTTGATATTATTGACTTGCTCTTGGTTTCTCTATGTTTCTGTGTCCCATGTTATAGTATGTGTGTCCATTGACACTCCCATTTATTGGTTTGGCCTTGACCTACTTTTTACCACTGCCTTCTCTGTATACGCGGGTTTTTGGACAAAAGTCACGTACACACATGGATTTTTGGCCAAAAGTCACGTACATACGTAGTTGTTCTTTATACAGTCGTTTACATCCTCCCTTTTGGTGAGTCTGATGTTGTGGGAAGTTGGTGGGTGGGTTGTGAGTGTGGTTGGGTCTTCCTTGGGTCTGAAGTTGTCTGTTGGATGTTTCTTTTGTGACCAGAGATCATTCGTGCCTATCATAGGTATAACGTCTATACTGGCATATAGGTTAGGTTCACCACCATTTGCATTTTGCATGACCTTATGACCATGTCACCATTACCTTAGGTACGAACCCATTCTATTATGTCATGGAACCTTCTTGCTACTATAGAAGTGGTATGATGTGAGTGGTAGAGCTTCACCTTACATGGGTACCCTAGTTAGCGCCTTATTTGCATTTGGTGCCCATGCCGATGTTTTCTCCTTTAGGGTGTGGGAGTCATTTGTATAGTATTTCCATGACATTTCGCAAGAGCCTCATACTCCTCTTGATCTTATGCTGGCCTGTTTCCCTTCGGACTCCCCTTATGTCAAGTTGTGAATGCATTATCATGAGCTTTGCCTTCCTTATTGAGCTTTATGCCAGCTCCCCTGACATTGTGTTTCAGCCATATAACCCAAGCTTGTCTTATGTCTAGCCATGCAGAGCCATTTTTATATATCCTTCGCAGCTTGATTCCCTTTTTACCGGGAGGGGATTTTCCCCCTAGTGTCGATATCCTACACATGTATCCTTGCATTGAGCATAGGTATGTTCCACTGCTTGGAACTAGTTTGTTTTCCCTTATGACACTCGTCTCCTCCTAGTTTGTAACTATAAAGCTAGTTTATTCTTTTTTCAAGCTTTTCAAATAACTAAAAAAGTCCAAAAAAATAAAAAAACCAAAAATCCAGACAAGGAAAGATGTTATCTTTTGGCAGCTGTCGAGTAGTGTCGCCTTCGAACAGAGCACTATATATCACATCCATTGGTTGGGTTATAGTTTGACTTAGGAGCTGTACTCATTATCTAAGGTTATCTCCACCGACTGGTTAAGCTTCCAGTCCCTATGGAGCCTCTGTTGATGCCTCCTGTGTCACAGAGATGTCCCAGTTTGTATATCGAGTCTATGCTGCCTTCATTCAGTCACCATACGCCATTATGCTCTTGTTCGAAGGAAGTTGAAACCTGTGCCAGCCATTCCTCAGTTATCTTGACTTTGCATGTCAGCCATTCCCAGTACAGTTACTGGTTCGTGCACTTTATGATCGAGTCCTTCCACATTAGACAGCTTTGCTGAGTACCTCGTGTTGGATGATGGGGGACGCCTTAATGCCCTCCTTCCAGCGGATTTCATCCCATCGACTTCAGATCATTTATTCTGGGATTGGAATCTAGAGTCCTTTTGAGTGCCTTGAGACTTGCAGTCATCAGTGGCAGGTTCTCTCGCCATCGACAGTTTCTTGGGAATACATCAATGTCCCCTGATCGATAGATTCTCTCAAGTGTTTGACCTCAACACATCTATTCACACTTGTTAGTTTGCACTCCAATACCTTGATTCCCATTATCATTATTGGTGGGTAATCTCGCGTCTGTTAATGGTATACATCAATGAACGGTAATCAGACGATGGACTACTATGTTCGACCTCGACACCTCTATTCGCATAGTAGGACATGTACTCATAGCAGTTTGTGTAGAAGACCTTCCAGACTGGTGGCATCTCTTATATGCTACGTCCTTGATCATGCCAGTGTTCATGAGATTTCAGCTCTCGTGACTTGATTCCAGTGTATGTCAGACATTTCCAGCCACTATGGATATCTTTATCTATTGTATATCTTCAACCATTTTGGAGATCATGTTCCTTTGTATATATTCATCATGGAGATTCTGATCTATGTACATTGTACGTGGCGATGACCACATATGTGATATCATGTATTATGCCTATTCATGGCCATTGTACTCTTATGTATCCGGGACTACTATATGTACTTGCAGTTGTATGTAGAGTTGTATCATTGTACTATGTTGATTGGGGGGCTGGTCTTCCATTTGGGATCCTTCATCACTCCACTTTTGGGATGGACTTATAATGTATTTTGGCCACTGTATGACCCCTCTGACCTCACACATTAGGGGGCATCTGTTATAGCGGATTTCACCACTCTAGGTGAATCACACTTTGTATGGCCTTCCCCTGTCCCGCTGCAGACTCTTTAGACCCCATGGACCACCTTTTATCCTTTGATGTTTCCTTGATCATCCCTAAAAACTATATAAAAAATGATATATGCGGTCTTTGACCCGACAACTGCGTACATACGCAAGTTTGACCCCTATAACCGCGTACATCGGGATGTGTGAATAATCCAAATCCTTTGGGAGTTTTCCTTGACATGGATCCAACTCATTTGACTCCTCGCCTTCCATACGCCTTGAGATCGCTGGGATTCGACCCTTCATTATCCCTTGTGAAGCTATATAAGGAACCCCTTGGTACATTGAAGGCATATATATAGAGAGAGATTGAAAGCAACAAAACTATAGTCCATTGTTGACAGAATTTATGCTTGAGTCTGCATCCCTTTGTCCCTTTGGAGCACTGTTGTGTTCTTCCCAAGATTTAATTTTGCTAGTGAGCTTGCTATCGTGAGATGGAGGATTGAGGTGGTGGAGGCCCAAGTGGGGGATTCAGTTTCTCCGGTTCACAGACGTGCCGTCAGAGGTTGTATCTATCTTGTAATCTCTGATTTATATTAATAAGAACTATCTTTCCTTGTCCAATGATGTGTATTTGATTGAATATTGTATTCATTGGAATATGTCAAATGCTTTTACATTATTGATTATATATGCTATAATAGATCTAACACCATGATATATAGTATGCTTGTATTGTTTACTTGTTGTTGAGGAAGTATTATATCAATTCAAGCTAAAGATTGAAAATCTCAACGGGGATCTACTTCAACCTTCCGGAATAAGGTACGAGGTCTGATCCTTTAGTGTTAGACATTTTATTTCTATTGCATATTGGGAAAGATTGATTTCTGGAGTCAAAGCTGTCTGTTGTGGTACCCCAAGCCATAGGAATTTCTCTCTGTAACACTCACCTGACCTCATCCAATTAATTGTTTAACCCCATGTTGATATGATATTATTTTAGGATATTTTAGACCATTATTACGCTTACCCTCTCATTAAGTCATATTCAGAAATTGCTAGGTGTTCTATCATTCTATTAATCAAAGTCACTATGGTTTTTAAATGCGTTTTATCAATTCCATAATGAATAATTCATTCAACCTGTCCAAAGTTTACTTTGGGCATGGTTGAATCATTCATAACCATACAAATAATTATTAGGGCACATGATTCAAAGTACTGAACCATAGTGTGGCTGTTCAAGCATGCAAAACCATGATCTCACAATCGTTCAGACGCCTAAATGGATTACGTTTTAAACTCATGATCCCTACCATTGTCCTTACTTACCTTTGTCTTCGCAGAGCCATCCAGATGCCATTCATTTGTATCCTCTACAATCCCTTGCACTTCTACCCTTTCTTAAACAATTCTTAATTGCCTAGAGCCTAATATTTACCAGGACTTGTTTCAGATTCCAGAGTTCCAAGAATACCAAGAGATATTCTTTAGAGAAGGATGGAACCCATTCCTCCACCTTTTACAGGAATACGATGAGGAAATTTTGTTGCTATTCACAAAAGGGTTCGATGGTAAGAGGGATAGGGTTGGCTAACTCACCTTTACAGTGATCGAAGAGACCAGTGCAGTCGCTACCAAGCTCTTGAGAGAAGGTACCAGTTGGCACAAACATCTATTTCTTCCTCGGCCATCCCATGATTTTGCTCTCAATCTATAATATCAACATGTTGCGGGTATGAAATGATTTCAGAGAGAATGGGTTAAGCTAGAATACCTTAATCCTTTTTCCATTATCATTCACCTCATAACTTGTGAAGGTAATTTTACTGTGTTTAAATATTGTCATTTCCAATTATTAGCACATTTTGTTAATCAGCAGTTCCTTAATTTTCCATTCTATTTCCTTAAGAGATTGGAAAATATGTAGAACCAAGTCAAGAAAAATACAGTCAATCCTATGGTTAGTATGTATCACCATAGTATTATCAAGCTCTTGAACATGTATCTGTTGAAGGAGAGGAACCCTCATTTCAATGTTTGAAAGTGCCACCAGCACACTCGTGACCATGAACCCAGTCAGACCCCTCCAAAAGAAAAGAAACGCACTAAAGTATTCCATATTGATGAAGATACTTCAAAAGTGAGTCTGCATGACCATTCACCCACCTCTGTCAACCATGTGGCCACTGAATTTATACCTTTTCTGTAGGTTTGAACCAAGAACAAGAAGGAGAATCTCGTTCATACCACCGTTCAGCTTACCCCTTAGCCCAATCATACAAATAGTGTGGTCAAGGTGGATGAACCCGTTTCTGTCTTACCCATGTTTACACTGGATATCATCTCATCCGATTTTCTCAAAGCCTCTGCTCTTGAGCCCACTTATCCATCTTCTCAAGGCATGATTCTTTAGAAATAAGTCCCTACTATAGACCTTGAAACACTATCCATATAATTGAGTCCTCCTCAATATTCCAAGTTCCCTATAGAGCCATTTACATTAAATCAGTAAAAAAATAGATCGACTGACTCAAGAATTAGCATAGTTGACAAGCCAAAATAAAAGATATGTCGAGATGATTATTGATCTTTGTCAGGAAAACAAGGAGCTACATATTCAAGTTAAGAATGTTGAAGAGCTCAATAAGGCCATAACTTCTTCGCGTGACTCTCTAAAGGAGACACACAAAGTTCTGAAGGAACAAGATAGGAAGTTGAAATTCAAATCTCTTGTTTCCTTTGCTAATTCAAAAGCAGTTTCTAATGCATCTTGGCCTTTTTCCTAACTTTCCTTTTTATTTTTACTCAGTGGGACATGGCATCTCTCCTATTTTGGGGATTGTTGATCCCAATTTTTTCATCATTTTTGATTGATTATTTTCTCTTTTGACATTAGATTTTGTCACTTTTTGGCATATTTCTTTCCATTCAGACTATCAACTAAACACAGGTATGCATATATTTTAATATTATACAAGTCTTGGTTAAATTTCATTATTTCATGGTTTTATTGACAATTATGTGACATTAGTAAACATGTGTGATATAAAGGTTTGTTTTGTAGGATTTTATTTCCAAATGAACCTCCACTTAGACACGCATTCACTATTATATTTTTATCATTTAAGCTAGAATTAACTTAGGATATTAACTGAGAGAATAACAAGCATAGCAATCAAACACATAAGACAATGAAAAAAATATTTTCCTTAGGGAAATCATAAAGGAGAAAACCCCACAACTTCCTTAGAGATAGAATCAGCACCAAATAGAAAAGCCCCAAAAATAGTAAGATGATATCTTGACAGCAGTAGCCTCTTCCTTTCTAGCCCCAGCAACTTCTTCTTCTTCAGCTATGCACTACAACTGAGTGTGAGTGACTGTGTGATAAATAGAGAGGCTGAATCTCTATTTATACTAATTATTGACTTGACAGTGACTCACTAGGTCCAACTTCTCTAGGAGAGTCTAATAACCCTAGTGCCCCAAAACTGTGGGGACTTTAACCCTTGAACAATAGGAGGGTTACCCACAATGACTTGACATGAATTGTTTATATTATAGAACCTCCTGATAGGAACATCAGGGCATAACATGACTCAAATACATTATAGACACTTCCCAAAAGAAACATCGGGGTACAAGACATAAGATATACAAGTGAATACATTCCAAAGTTACAAATACATCAACACTCCCTCTTAACTAGGAAGGTATTCTTTCGACACAATTTTCAACACCGGTCTTCTTCTCTGTATCGAATGGATCATCTCATCGTATTCATCTTAAAGTTGTCTTGATATTCAAGTCTTCTTCATCTTCAAGTCATCATCATCTTCAATTCTTCTTCATCTTCAAGTCATATTCATCTTCAAGTATTCTTCTAAGTAATCTTCTTCTTCAAGTATTCTTCATCATGGGATCTGGATCATCACGACTGCTGGATCATCATCATTGTATCATCATCATATTTGGATCATCACTTGATCTGGATCATCATCAAGTCTAGATCATCATCACATCTGGATCATCACTTGATCTAGATCATCATCAAGTTTTGATCATCATCATCGGTGCTATCTGAGAATGGTGCTATCTCTTGATTCTTCTCGTCAAAGGAGGTTCTACAGAGCCAGCCATTTTTCATGCTGGTTGTAGGCCTACCCTTCATGTAGGTCGTCAGCACTTATATCTGACCCTAAGTCAGAATGGCCCGCCCAACTCTTACATCTGACCTCATCTTGTCACAAAGGCACACCCATCACTCACATATAAACTCATCTTCTCAGAAAGGCCTAGCACTCACATCTGACCATGTGTAAACACATCGTGCCAGAATGGCTCAATGCTTACATCCGACCTCATATTGTCAGAAAGGCTCTACACTTACATCCGACCTCATCTTGTCAAAAAGGCTATGCACTTACATCCGACCTCATCTTATCAGAAATGATTTGCACTTACATTCAACCATGTTTCAAAACATCGCATCAAAAGGGCTCTCAGTCCCAGACTAAGGATTCTTGGTAACTGACCAAGTAACTCCATTCTCCAAGAGAATGGCATCATCCCTTATATATGATCAAGTGTGAACACATCCCTCAATCACATCATAATGATCATGCACTCACATCTGATCATGTAAGACTACATCCCACAGTCATATCAAAATGGCCCTCAGTCACAGATTGAGTATTCCTGGTAACTGACTAGGTGCCTCCATTCCAAGAATGGCATTCAGCACATATATCTGATCATGTAGGAACCAATCCTATAGTCACATCAGAATGGCTCAATAGTCACATTTGACATGGAAGGAACCAAATCCTCTGACCATGATAGAATGGCTCAACCCTTACATCTGACCATGGAAGGAACCTAATCCTCTCACCCTGTCAGAATGGATCTAGGTCTCATCATTTCCCCTTGGAGGGAACCTCGATCTGGAGAATACCAAGCTTCTCCCTGAAGTACTCAAACTTCACTTTGGCTAATGGCTTCATCAACACATCAGCTATCTGTTCATCCATCGCAACATACATGAGCTTCACTACTCCTCTCTGCACCATATCCCTGATCTAGTGATACTTGATCTCGATTTTCTTCAACTTGTCATGGAACACCGAGTTCTTAGACAACTTCACACAACTCTATTTGTCACAATATATACAAGTAGCATCTAGCTGGAGATCAAATAAATTAGACAATAGATTTCTGGCTATAGGTGCAAAAGTTTCTTCATAACCTATTCCTTCTTTCTGGGAGAAACCATGAGCCATGAATATTTCTTTATATTTCTCTATGCTTCCATATGCAGCATGCTTGATCTTGTAGATCCATTTGGAATTTACAATGGACTTCCCTTCTGGTCTTGGGACAACATACCAAACATCATTCTTCATGATCAATTGATACTCTTCGATCATAGCCTCCTTCCATTCTTTCCTTTCTACCGCTTCTTCATATTTGGAAGGTTCTTTACCAATAATGTCACATAGCAAGGCTACATAACTAGAAC
The DNA here is from genome assembly GCA_001517045.1 of Pseudotsuga menziesii. Classification (NCBI taxonomy): domain Eukaryota; kingdom Viridiplantae; phylum Streptophyta; class Pinopsida; order Pinales; family Pinaceae; genus Pseudotsuga; species Pseudotsuga menziesii. The sequence goes on along the minus strand of LPNX010813909.1, from coordinate 288,487 downwards.
AGGACCTAGTTCTCTTTCTTCCTCTGTGTGTTTCTTCTAAAGCTCCATATCTTTTTGCACCTTGGATAATTTCACGTACCCAAGCAGGTTTCCTCTTATGAGGATTCTTCTCCTAAGGTGGATATACAGGTTCTTGAGGTTCTTCTAATTCTTGATCTTCTTCTTGAATTTCTTCGTTCAAGGTTGTATCATGAATTCTAGGTTCTCTTGTTTCTTCAGGTTCTTCCGTCGATTTCTTCCTGGATTTGATGTAGGCTGAATCTTTGTCAAATTTTACATCTCTACTAATGTCAATATTCTTGAACCTTGGGAATTATATATTGTAAGCCTTCGAGCTTTCAGAGTATCCCACAAATATACCCTTCTTTCCTGAAGGATCTAACTTCATCCTCTTTTCTTTCGGAATGTGTATGTATACAGGACAGCTGAATATTTTGAGATGGCTGAATTCTAGTTTCTTGCTGGAGAAGAATTCTTCAGGTGTCTTTTTCTCGATTACTTTGTGTGGAGTATGATTTTGTACATACAACATTGTTCTGGCAGCTTCTTCCCATAGATGCATCAGAAGATCTTGATCATGAAGCATGGCCCTTGCTGCTTCCATGATTGTTCTATTCTTTCTTTTTGCAATCCCATTATGTTGTGGATTATATGGAGTGGATAAATCCCTCTTAATCCCTAAGTCTTTGCATATCTCTTTGAATTCATTTGATGTGAATTCTCCACCATTATCTGATTGAAAGGTCTTGATCTTCTTTTCTGTGTGATTCTCGATCAAGGCTTTGAATTTCTTGAACTTGCTGAACACTTCATCTTTATTCTTCATAAAGTATATCCATGCCTTTCTAGAAAAATCATCAATAAAAGAAACATAGTATACATACCCGCTCAGTGACCTAAATGACATTGGATCGCATACATCAGATTGGATGATTTCCAAGATTCCTTTTGCCTTTCTCTCGCTACTTGGGAATGTCTTCTTTGCATTCTTCCCTTTCGCACATCCTTTGCATACACCTTCATGTTTTTTCTGCATTTCCAGGAGACCTTCAACAACTTTTCTTGCAAGTGGTACTGCTCTGTAATGCACATGTACAATCCTTCTATTCCAAAGATCATTTGGTTCTACCGATTCATGAACCAAAGCTTGTTCTGGTTGTCCCTTTAATTTGTATAGTCCTCCTTCTTGTTCCCCAATCACTATTGCATCATCGAAAGACTTTCCCTTTGGCCACATGAGGACTTAGCCATCTACAATTGCAACCCTCATTCCTTTTGTATCCAATGTAGATATGGAGATGAGGTTTTTCTTTAGTCCAGATACAAATAATACATCTTTCATCTTGATAGAATTTCCAAATTCTAGCTTGTATGAGGATTCACCACTACCTTTTATTGGATACTAGTAGTCATCTCTAAGTTTCACCTTGTGAGGTGATTCATGTTCAGATAGTTTCACAAGGGATTCCTTAAATCCTATCATATGTTTGGAAGCACCACTATCTATAAGCCAATCATTGCTTCCATGTGTGATAGTTCCCATGAGAGCAGAAATTAAAACATATTCTTTGTCACTTGAAAAATTATCACTGTCTTATCTGTTTCTCTTTGTGGAAGGTTCATCATCCTCTGCAGCATGATCATGATGTCTTCTCTTGTTTCCCTTCTTCTTGTGAGAGTTAATTTTGTTTCTAGGACAACCTCTAGCAAAGTGTCCTCTTTCATCACATGTATAGAAAATGAACTTAGACTTATCTCTAGGATTTATAAAGTTATTCCTTTGATGAGAGTACTTACCTCTGTGGTGGCTAGATCTAGTTTTCTTGGATTTTACTGTGAGAGCTTTATCTTCACTTCCCATATTTTCTTCTCAATTTGCTATCCGAGCTTCTTCTTGAGAGAATTCTTCCCATAGTCTGCTGAACTTGACTAACTTCCTTCTGGCACAGATCCATTGAATGAAAGAGTCCCATGTCCTAGGGAGACCATTCAAGGTGGTCATTACAATCTCTTTATTCTACACTTCTTCATCTACTGCTTCAAGTTGTTTTTTGATATGGGAAACCCTTGTGAAGTATGACTGTATGGTCTCCACATTTTGGATCTTCACATTCTTCAATTGGTTCCTCAAGGTCATCTTCTGGTTTATGTTCTTTCCTTCAAACAATTTGGTCAAGGCATCAAACATAGCTTTAGGTGTCTTTAGGGAGGACACCTGTGGTATGAGGTGATCCTTGATTGAATCAGCAATAATCCTCTTAGCCATAAACACCTTCTTCTTGTGTAAGGATTTATCCTCATCTCCCTCTGGAACTGGAATCTCCTCATTGATGTAGGAGTCCAACTCATTTTATTCCGAGACCAGGGAGATCCTATACTTCCAGGTTCAGAAGTTATCAGCTCCCTCAATATTTTCATCAAGATTGGTATGATGAGACATCTTAACTGAGAACCTCAAATGGAAATACAAAATATTTCGATCTTACGAGGTTAAGATGTCGGATCTGGATCTAGAGCTGAATTTTTGCAGTGTTGGTTCAAGAGGATATTAGGGTTTGACATTCTTGGAGTTCTGTCCAACCAAATTATTTTATCTTTATCTCTAAACTTCGATTTTGAGGAGGAGATCAATCCAAGCCTAGGCTCACTCAAAAACTCCACTTCTATGGAAATACCCAATTTCTGGCAGCAATGTTGGGTCAAAAACTGAAAATGCTCACATTCAGATTCTGCTTCAATAGAAAGATGTGCTCTAGGGAGGAGAGTCAGTCCAACCTTATTTTGCTGAAAATATGTGGAGAGAGATCCAAAAATTAGGAAGCCCTAGTTTTCGCAGATGCACAGTGTCTTCTTCTTAGGTTAGCTCTGATACCATGTTATATTTTTATCTTTTAAGCTAGCATTAACTTAGGATCTTAACTGAGAGAATAAAAAGGACAAAAATCAAACACATAAAACAATGAACACAAATATTTTCCTTGAGGAAACCATAAAGGAGAAAAACCCACAACTTCCTCAGAGATAGAATCAACACCAAATAGCAAAGCCCCAAAAATAGTAAGATGATATCTCGACAGCAGTAGCCTCTTCCTTTCTAGCCCTAGCAACTTCTTCTTCCTCAGCTATGCGCTACAACTGAGTGTGAGTGAGTGTGTGATAAATAGAGAGGCCCACTCTCTATTTATACTAATTACTGACTTTACAATGAATAACCCTAGTGCCCCGAAACTGCAGGGACTTTAACCCTTGAACAATAGGAGGGTTACCCCCAATGATTTGACATCACTTGTTTATATTATAGAACCTCCCGATAGGAACATCAGGGCATGACATGAATCAAATACATTACAGACACTTCCCGGAATAAACATCAGGGTACAAGACATAAGATATACAAGTGAATACATTCTGAAGTTATAAATACATCAACATTCATGCCAAACATGCACAGTTGCATCCATCTCATCATACAACCCTCCGATCAACCCGTGGCTCTGTTAGTTGGAATATTCCACAGATTTAAAAGCACAGAATGGTTTCATGGTTCTATTGGCCATGAATCCTTTTGGTGTGAGATTCCTTGCTCTAGAAGACTTGGGATCCTATCATGTTAGTCTGACACCGTGATCTCTACCCATGTCATTGAAGATCAACACCATAGCTGCGCACGCGAGGAGAATCGACGCCACGGAACAAGGAGAACGGTCTGTGCGCTATCATAAATGGTTATGTAATCATTCTTTTAGCAGTTAAGATTGTCTATTATTAGAGTGGTCAACCACTAAAAGGGTTGAGATGTTCCTCTCCATTGTAAAACTATAACATCCGTCACTGGACGAGAATCAAAAGTTAGCTAGTAGTCATCATTGTTTGATAGAAAATATGTAAACTCTGTTTCTATTTAATTCAAATTCTATTTCCAGCTGTGAATTTATGTATCTATTTCGTGAGTGATTGATTGATCTAAGAGCCACCCCTGATTGATGAGAAGGGGCCCTCAACAACCAGAGGTCTCCATTTGTGTATTTCTGTTAATCATTTTTGCAGATAAGTAGTTTTCATTTCCATTTTATATTTGTAATTTCATTTGCTGTAAGTTGATGTTACTTTGTCACCTGTAACATGTGTTGTGTGTTGTTAATTTAATTTATGTGATTTCTGTTAATAGAGTTTATATTTCCAGGATTGAAAGTGACGGGTCATGCTTAGTTCTTTACATTCTTTCTTTCAGTTTGTTATCGAATTTCATATTTGCAATTAGCCATAGTTTAATTAGTTTTATTTTTTAGGCTTAGTTCATAGTTAGGTTCACTTCTGTTGAGGCTTCTGTAGCTGTAGATTAAGTGCATCTATCTCTTAATTTGTTTTATTTTAAAATAGGAAATAATTTCTCCCTTTAGACGCAGTTTAGTATAGCTGTTCTACTATTATTTCAATGGCCAAATAGCTCAGTTACTGTATTTTCCTGCATTATAACCTTATATGCACAAACCAAGTGGTTAGGATCATGTAGGTTGTTTATTTCGTAATCTAAATTGTTTTTCGCCATCCCTACTGTTATTCGGACTGTCATTCTATACTTTCATCCGGACTGTCATTCGAACTTTAATATTTTACATTTTTTTTATACTTGTTTAAATTTCAATTTTCCTAGTTATCGAATTGTGTTATTTTCTGTAGTCAACCAGTAGTCCTATATAATTAGAACTTTATTTCAAACCACATAAAGTATCCCTTAAGCTCCATAGTGATTCTTATCTTTCATTTCTTTTTGCTTTAGTTTGTTTATGGGTTGTGTTTCTTTTGTCTCTGATTTCTTAATCCGTTACTTCTTTAGAACTTTTCAATTGCATCCCTCGTTTGATCTACCTTATTCTGATTTAGATTTATTTTAGAATTAGACTTGTTAATTTTATTCTCTAAAAAGTACATTAGTTCTTCATGATTTGATCATCCTTTTAAGCATATGATCTGTCCTTATTATGTAGTTACTAATGATGTTCATAGAATAAGATTTTATTCAGAAATAAAATATGTTTATTAAGTTTTCTACTTGCTTCTATATTATATTTATTTCCTTAAATTTATTCCATGCTTTACCTCTATAGAATAGTATATATTAAAATTCAAATTAATCAATAGAATAGTATTAGTTAATAGATCAGTTGTTCATAATATCTCGTTTCAACTAGAGCCATTTTCTTATGGATAGAGAATAAATCACAATGTTTACTATCACATGTAAAATGGATTGTGTTTTAAACTCATGATCCCTACCATCGTCCTTACTTACCTTCGTCTTTGCGGAGCCATCCAGATGCCATTCCTTTGTATCCTATGCAATCCCATGCACATATTCCCTTGCTTAAACAATTCCTAATCACCTCGAGCCTAAGAGTTATTAGGACTTGTTCCAGATTCTGGTGTTCCAAGAATGCCGGGAGATCTTATTTCGAGCGGGATGGAACCCGTTCCTCCACCTTTTACAGGGATAGAATGAGAAAATTTCATTGTTATTTGCAAAAGGGTTCGACAATAACATGTCCAGGGTTGTCTCCCTCACCTTTCCAGTGACAGAAGAGACCATTGCAGTCGCTACCAAGCTCCCGAGAGAAGGTACCTGTTGGCACAAACATTTGTTTCTTCCTTGGTCGTCCCATGATTTCTCTCTCAAGCCGTAATATCAGCATGTTGTAGGTACAAAAGGGTTTCACAGAGAATGGGTCAAGCCGAGATACCTTAATCCTTTGTCCATTATCATTCACCTCAAAACTTGTGAAGGTAAGTTTATTATGTTTAAAGATTCCATTTCCGATTATTGGCACATTTTGTCAATCAGCAGTTCCTTAATTTTCCATTCTATTTCCTTAAGAGCTTGGAAAATATGTCAAACCAAGTCAGGAAAAATACGCTCAATCCTATGGTTATTCTATATCACCATAGTCTTCTCAAGCTCTTGAACGTGTATCAGTTGAAGGAGAGGAACTAGACCTAGGAAAATTTTATGTTTAAAGTCTTGAACCCTCATTTAAATTTTTGAAAGTGCCCTTAGCACACTCATGACCTTGAACCCAGTCAGACCCCTCCAAAAGAAAAGAAACACGCTAAAGTAGTGCCTATTGATTAAGATACATCAAAAGCGAGTCCGCGTTACCATTTTCCCACCTTTTTCAACCATGTGGCTGCTGAATTTCTACCTTTTCTGTAGGTTTGAACCAAGAACAATAAGGCAAATCTCGTTCATACCACCATTCAGCCTACCCCTTAGCCTGATCATACATATAGTATGGTTGAGGTGGATGAACCCATTTCTGACTTGCCCATGTTTACACTGGATAGCACCTCATCCGAGTTTCTCAAAGCCTCTTCTCTTGATCCCACTTCTCCATCTTCTCAAGGCACAATTCCTGAGGAACAAGTCCCTACTATCGGCCTTAAAACACCATCCATATAATTGAGTCCTCCTCAATATTCCAATTTCCCTATAGATCCATTTACTCTGAATCAGTAAATAATAGATTGAATGACTCAAGAATTAGCATAGTCAACAAGCCAAAATAAATGATATGTCGAGCTGATTATTGATCTTCATCAGGAAAACAAGGAGCTATGTCTTCAAGTTAAGACTGTTGAAGAGCTCAATAAGGCCATAACTTCTTCACGTGACTCTTAGAAGGAGACACACAAAATTCTGAAGGAACAAGATAGGAAGTTGAAATTCAAATCTATCATTTCCTTTGCTAAGTCGAAGGTAGCTGCTAGTGCATCTCAGCCTTTTTCGTAACTTCCTTTTTTTTTTTTCTCAGTAGGATGTGGCATCTCTCCGGTTTGGGGGAGTGTTGATCTTGATTTTTTCATCATTTTTTATTGATTATTTGCTCTGTTGACATTACCTTTTGTCACTTTTTGGCATATTTCTTGCCATTCAGACTATCAACTAAACACAGGTATGCATATATTTGAATATTATACATGTATTGGTTAAATTTCATTATTTCATGGTTTTATTGACAATTATGTGACATTTGTAATCATGTGTGATATAAAGGTTTGTTTTGTAGGCTTTGATTTCCAAACGAACCTCCACTTGGACATGCATTCCCACCAAACATGCACAGTTGCATCTAGCTCATCATACATCCCTCTGATCAACCCACTATTGTGTTAGTTGTAATATTCTAGAGAGTTAAAAGAACAGAATGGTTTCATGGTTATGTTGGCCATGTGTCCTCTTGGTGCAAGATTCCTTTCTCTAGAAGACTTGGGATCCTATCCTCTCATCCCAACACCAAGCTCTCTGTCCATTTCAACAAAGATCAATTCCATAGTTGCACGCATGAGGATAACCGATGCCATGAAACAAGGAGAACGGTATGTGCGCTGTCGTAAATAGTTATGTAATTGTTTGTTTAGTAGTTAAGACTGTCTATTATTAGAGCAGTCGAACACTTAAAGGGTCGATGTGCTCCTCTCCATTATAATACTATAAAATCCATCATTGGACGAGAATCAAAAGTTAGCTAGTAGACATCGTCGTTGGATAGAAACTCTGTAAAATATATTATTAGTTTAATACAAATCCTATTTTTCAGATGTGAATTTATGTCTCTATTTCAAGAGTGATTTATTGAGCCACCCCTAAGAGCCACCCCTAATTGTTGGGAAGGGCCCCTCAACAACCAGAGGTCTCCATTTGTGTATTTTCGTGATCCCTTTTTGCAGATAAGTAGTTTCCATTTCCAGTTTCTATATGTAATTTTATTTCCTGTAGGTTGATGTTACTTTGTCACCTGTAACGTGTGTTGTTTGTTGTTAATTTAATTTATGTGAGTGTTTTTAATATATTTTATATTTCCAGGATTGAAAGTGATCGGTCGCACATAGTTCTTTATAGTATTTCTTTCAGTTTGTTATCCAATTTCATATTTGCAATTAGCCATAGTTTAATTAGTTTAATGTTTTAGGATTAGTTCATAGTTAGGTTCAATTTTGTTGAGGCTTCTATAGATATATATTAAGTGCATCTATCTCTTAATTTTTTTTATTATAAAATAGGAAATAATTTCTCCCTTCAGACGTAGTTTAGTATAGTTTTTCTTCTGTTATTTCCATGGCCATATGGTTGAGTTACTTTATTTTCTTGCACTATAAGCTCATATGCACAAACCAGCTGGTTAGGATCATTTAGGTTGTTTATTTCGTCATTTACATTGTTTTTCACCATCCATAATCTCATTCGGATTGTCGTTCGGACTTTAATATTTTATGTTTTTTTTATACTTGTTTAAAGTTCAGTTTTCCTAGTTTTCGAATTATGTTATTTTTTGTAGTCAACGAGTAGTCCTATATAATTAGAACTTTATTTCAAACCACATAAAGTATCCCTTAAGCTCCATAGTGATTCTTAGGATTCATTTATTTTTGCTTTAGTTCATTTATGAGTTGTGTTTCTTTTGTCTCTGATTTCTTATTACTGCATTACAACTTGTCAATTGCATCCCTTGTTTGATCTACCTTATTCTGATTTAGATTGATTTTAGAATTAGACTTTTTAATTTTATTCTCTAAAAATTACATTAGTTCTTCATGATTTGATCATCATTTCTAGCATAGGATCTGTCCTTCTTATTCTGTAGTTACTGAATATGTTCATAGAATAGGATTTTATTTAGAAATAAAATATATTTATTAAGTTTTCTACTTGCTTCTAGAATATAATTATTTCCTTGAATTTATTCCATGCTTTACCTGTCTAGAATAGTGTATATTCAACTTCAAAGTATCAGTATAATACTATTAATTAATAGATGAGTTGTTCATAATACTTCAATTCAACTAGATCCATTTGCTTATGGATAGAGAATAAATCACAATGTTTACTATCACATGTAAAATAGATTGCCGCTTTAAATTCACGATCCCTACCATCGTCCTTACTTACCTTTGTCTTCATGTAGCCTTCCATATGCCATTCCTTTGTATCCTTTTCGATCCCTTACACTTCTTCCCTTGCTTAAACAATTCCTAATCACCTCGAGCCTGAGATTTATCAGGACTGGTTCTGGATTCTAGACTTCTAAGAATGTTGGGAGATCTTCTTTCGAGCGGGATGGAACCCGTTCCTCCACCTTTTACAAGGATACGATGAGGAAATTTCGTTGTTATTCATTAAAGGGTTTGATGGTAAGATGGATAGGGTTAGCTATCTCACCTTTCAAGTGACCAAAGAGACCATTGCAGTCGCTACCAATCTCCCGAGAGAAGGTACTCATTGGCACAAACATTTGTTTCTTCCTCAGTCGTCCCGTGATTTCGCTCTCAAGCTGGAATATCATCATGTTATGGGTACAAAAGGGTTTCTTAGAGAATGGGTCAAACCGAAATGCCTTAATCCTTTACCCATTGAAATTCGCCTCATAACTTGTGAAGGTAAGTTTACTATGTTTAAAGCTTGCCATTTCTAATTATTGGCACATTTTGTCAATCAACAGTTCCTTAATTTTCCATTCTATTTCCTTAAGAGATTGGAAAAGAAGTCGAACCAAGTCAGGGAAAATAGGGTCAATACTATGGGTAGTTTGTATCACCATAGTCTTATCAAGATATTGATCGTGCATTAGTTAAAGGAGAGGAACCAGACCTGGGAAAATTTTGTGTTTAAAATCTTGAACCCTCATTTAAATGTTTGAAAGCACCCTCGGTACACTCATGACCATGAACCCAGTTAGACCCCTCCCAAAGAAAATAAATGCACTAAATTAGTGCATATTGATGAAGATACTTCAGAAGCAATTCTTCATGACCATTCGCCCACCTCTGTCATCCCTTTGGCCATTGAATTTATACTTTTTATGTAGGTTTGAACCAAGAACAAGAAAGCGAATCTCATTTAGACCACTGTTCAACCTACCCCTCATCCTGATAATCCAAATAGTGTGGTCTAGGTGGATGAACCTGTTTCCGGCTCGCCCCTGTTCACATTGGCTAGCATCTCAGGTGAGTTGCTCAAAGCCTCTACTCTTGAGCCCAATTATCTATCTACTCAAGGCACGATTCCTGAGGAACAAGTCCCTACTATTGACCTTGAAATACCATCCAAAGAGTTGACTCCTCCTTAAGATTCCAAGTTCCCTACATATCCATTTACTCCAAATCAACAAACAATAGATTGACTGACTCAAGAATTAGCATAGTTGACAAGCCAAAATAAAAGATATGCAGAGATGATTGTTTCTCTTCATCAGGAAAACAAGGATCTACATCTTCAACTTAATACTTTTGAAGAGCTCAATAAGGCCATAAATTCTTTGTGTTTGGTAGGAGAGGCACAAAGTTCTGAATGCACAAGCTAGGAAGTTGAAATTCAAATATCCCATTTCCTCTGCTAAGTCGAAGGCAACTGCTAACACAGCTCAGCCTTCTTCCTAACTTCCTTTTTTTTTGCTCAGTGGGACCTGGCATCTCTCTGGTTTGGGGGGGTGTTGATCCTGATTTTGTCATCATTTTTTTTTTTTTTGTTGTGCTAACATTACCTTTGGTCACTTTTTGGCATATTTCTTGCCATTCGTACTATCAACTAAACACACGTATGCCTATATTTGAATATTATACAAGTCTTGGTTGAATTTCATCATTTCATGGTTTTATTGATAATTATGTGACATTTGTAAATGTGCGTGATATAAAGGTTTGTTTTTTAGGCTTTTATTTCCAAATGAACCTCCACTTGGACACGCATTCATGCCAAACATGCACAATTGCATCTAGCTCATCATACAACCCTCCGATCAACCTGTGGCTCTGTTAGTTGGAATATTTCGCATAGTTAAAAGTACATAATGATTTCATGGTTCTGTTGGCCATGCCTCCTCCTGGTGTGAGATTCCTTACTCTAGAAGACTTGGGATCCTATCATCTCAACCCAACACCATGCTCTCTGCCCACATCAATGAAGATCAACATCATCACCGCACACATGAGGAGAACCGATCCCACAAAACGAGGAGAATGGTGTGTGCGTTATCGTAAACATTTATCTAATCATTTGTTTAGCAGTTAAGACTACCTATTATTAGAGTGGTCAACCACTGAAAGGGTTGAACTGGTCCTCTCCATTGTAAAACTATAAAATCCATCGCTAGACGAGAATGAAAAGTTATCTAGTAGTTGTCATCATTGGATAGAAACTCTGTAAACTATGCTTCAGTTTAATACAAAATCTATTTTCAGCTGTGAATTTATGTCTATGTTTCATGAGTGATTGATTGATCTAAGCACCACCCCTTATTGCTGGGAAGGGCCCCTTAACAAACAGAGGTCTACATTTGTGTATTTTCATTAGTCCCTTTTTGCATATAAGTAGTTTACATTTCCAGTTTCTATATGTAATTTGATTTCATGTAAGTTGATGTTACTTTGTCACCCATAACGTGCATTGTCTATTGTTAATTTAATTTATGTGCTTATTATTAATATAGTTTATATTTCCATGATTGAAAGTGACTGGTCACGCATATTTATTTATAGTCTTTCTTTCAGTTTGTTATCCAATTTCATATTTTCAATTAGCCAGAGTTTAATTAGTTTAATGTTTTAGGCTTAGTCATACTTAGGTTCAATTCTGCTGAGGCTTCTGTAGCTGGAGATTAAGTGCATCTATCTCTTAATTTGTTTTATTATAAAATAGGAAATAATTTCTCCCTTTAGACATAGTTTAGTATAGTTGTTCTTCTATTATTTCAATGGCTAAATAGCTCAGTTACTATCTTTTCTTGCATTATAACCTCATATGCACAAACTAGCTAGTTAGGATCATTTAGGTTGTTTATTTCGTAATTTACACTCTTTTTCACCATCGAGATTTTCATTCAAACTATCATTCTATACTATCATCCAGAATTTCTTTTAGACTTTAATATTTTATGTTTTGTTTTATACTTGTGTAAAGTTCATTTATCCTAGTTTTCGAATTGTGTTATTTTTTGTAGTCAACTAGTAGTCCTATATAATAAGAACTTTATTTCGAACCACATAAAGTATCCCTTAAGCTCCATAATGGTTTATATCTTTCATTTCTTTTTTCTTTAGTTCATTTATGACTTGTGTTTCTTTTGTCTCTGATTTCTTAATCGGTTACTGCTTTAGAACTTGTCAATTGCATCCCTCGTTTGATCTACCTTATTGTGATTTAGATTGATTTTAGAATTAGACTTGTTAATTTTATTCTCTAAAAAGTACATTAGTTCTTCATGATTTGATCATCATTTCTATCATAGGATCTATCTTTCTTATTCTGTAGTTACTGAATATGTTCATAGAATAGGATTTGACTTAGAAATTAAATATCTTTATTAAGTTTTCTATTTGCTTATAGATTATATTTATTTCCTTAAATTTATTCCATTCTTTACCTCTCTAGAATAGTATATCTTCAACTTCAAAGAAATTAGTATAATAGTATTAATTATTAGATCAATTGTTCATAATATCTCATTTCAACTAGAGCCATTTGCTTATGGATAGATAATAAATCACAATGTTTACTATAACATGTAACTAGACACTCTTTAGTTTACACCTCTTTGTAGAAGTTAAATTAGACTTAATTCTATTTAGTTTTCTGATTTCCTTTGAAAGTCATTTTGATACACCTTCTCAATTTGTTGTTACATTGAACACATATCCTCAGAATCCTCAAGGAGAATGGAACTAGATAATTTAGCTTAGTTATTATGTATTGATTAAATAAATTTATAGTTTAATTATTGAATTCCTTAGATATATTAAGTAGCTATAATCTTGCCTTAGAGTTATCAACTTGTTTATAATCATTTTCTAATTCTTATATTGGAAGCTGAATAAATAATAGATTTCCTATAAAGGGTAGTTTACTTTTTTATCCAGTCATTTTTCTTAGAGTAGTATTGTTTATATATTTTTAGTTATTTTTCATAGAGTAGAGTAGTATAGATTGATACTAATATGATCTATTGGTTTTTTCAAAGTCTAATTAACTTAATAGTTGATTTTCTAATGTTTGACTTGGTTTTTCATTTTGAAAGATCTTTCGATATTCTCTTTATTAAAATATTTCTACGACGCCCTAGATACTCTTCTACCTTCGCATATATTTTGTATCAACTCCAAGTTTACAAACCCCAATCGATAATTAAATATTTGGTGAATTGATTAAGACAATAAAGCACCCAACATATGTCCACTGGTCAATGATCACAATCTTCCCATCATGAGGGAAAATTAGGAGTTGGAAGACGGTAGAGGCCTCGACTTGCATGGCATACATGTAGCTACATCCTTAGAGGAGGTTGTAATAAAGTTGGGAATTGACAACCTCAATGTCAATCAACATTGTTTTTCTGGATAACTCAACATGAACATTTGTGACAATCCCTTGTGGCTGAGTAGAGCATCCATCATAAGCACGAAGAGTGGTGGTGGAAGGATGAAAGGTAGAGGACCCAAGTGTCTACCAAATGAAGGTTGACATAATGTAGGTGGATGCCCCCTCATCAATAATGCATCGATGTATGACAAAATTTTGAATTGTGACCGAAACTTGAAATGCGACGGTAGATGGAATCTTGGGTTCTCCTTGATCTAGGTCGAATGTGATCAACCTTGAATCAGAAGGATCAACAGCACCTATTGTGGATAGTAAATATTTACATTGTGATGGACAAGTTTTAAGCACTTCCATAGTGGGCACGGTTGTAGGAGACTAGGTCAAGTCATCAACTATACTATAGTTAAGGGTAGCTCTAGCAGTAGCATTTTTTGTGACACGATGCATAGGAAAGTATGGGGATTTGGATACCATGTCTATGGGGGATATTAATAAGTGCAGATACATGTCAGAAGTTTTATAAGTAGACATTGTTGATGGGTCAGTGGTTTCTATGGTGGATCCATACTGGTTGCGTCAATTCTAGAGGTTAAACTCAGACGACAACGTCATGAGGTGATGGACACCAGTCTCAATAGGTGGGGTCGTAATAGTAGTTGTGGGAGAAGGTGGGGCCAAGGTTTGGGTTGAAACCATTCCTTGGTGTGATAGGGGGTTTTGGAGCACCATAGGCGGGGGACCTAGTGGTGTTGGGTTTGGATGAGCCGGAGCAACCACATTTAGATCATGTTGACTGTCATTTTGGAGAATTTGTTGGACGCAAGCCATGTGAGGACACTAATGAGTGTAATGGTCATAGGTGTTATAGATAGCACACGGATGATTGGTATGTAACTATGGTTTCTTTCTAGGTGGATTAGGACATTGGGGATTCAATGCAGGAGGTTTGTCATCATTGTTCTTTGGAGGGTTGGCTTGCTGGCCACCTCCTTGGGGTTGGTTATTGCCTTGATTTCTACCTCTCTTGGTCTTTACATCCCCTTATTGGTTATTGGGAGAGGGTTGGTTAGGGAGATTTTTTTGAGCATAAACCTATCCTGTAGACACCGAAGTAGTCGGGGCTAGAGCCATAGTGGGTTGCATAGGTGGTTCATAATAGATCAGAGGACATGGAGGGGCTACAAATCCAGTCATTAGGAAAGAGCATGAGTGTGCCAAACAAGTCGATCCATGAACTTAAGGAGTTGGTGTGCGCAGCCTATATGATGGGCTAGCTCTAGACTGTGTCGTCATGCATGAGTAATCAAGGGAATAACTATGAGGCACATAGGAGGAATTAGCTTTGGATTGAGCTGTCATACTTGAGTAATAGGGGGCATAACTTGGTTGGGAAATACTATGGCTGTTTCCTAGGTGGGGTGGCATTATAAGAGAGGCCGAGTAAAACTAAGGGTGTTGGGTAATAGATCTGATAACTCCATCAGTAGAGTGAGATTCCCCCGATGTATCTCGGTGTGAGGTGTCAGCTCAGGGATAATCAAGGATCATGGTATACAAATGTTACAGAGAGAAATTCCTATGGCTTGGGGTACCACAACAGATAGCTTGACTCTAGAAATCAATCCTTTCCAATATGCAATAGAAATCAAATATCTAACACTATAGGATCAGACCTCATACCTTATTCCGGACGGTTGAAGTAGATCCCCATTGAGCTTTCCAACATCAGCTTGAATTGATAAATCACTTCCTCAACAACAAGTAAACAAGACAAGCATACTATATATATTGGTGTTAGATCTATTCTAGCATATATAATCAACAATGTATAAGCATTTGAAATCATCCATGGATAAAATATTCATTCAAACATACATTATTGGACAAGAAAAGATATTTCTATTAATATAAAATCAGAGATTACAATGGATACAACCTTTGTTGGCACGTCTGCGAATTGGAGAAATTGAATCCCCCACTTGGGCCTCCACCACCTCAATCCTCCATCTCTTGATAGCAAGCTCATAAGCAAAAGGAAAGGTTGGGAAGAACACAAAAGTGCTCCAAGGGACAAAGGGATGCAGACTCAAGCACAAGTTATGGCAACAATGGACTATAGTTTCTTTGCTCTCAATTCTCTTATGTGCCTTCAATGTATCAAAGAGTTCCTTGTATAGCTTTTCAAAGGGGTAATGAAAGGTTGAATCCGAGCGATCTTAAGGAATATGGAAGGCCAGGAGTCAAGTGACTCAGATCCATGTCAAGGAAAACTCCAAAAGGATTTGGATTTTGTACACATCCTGATGTGCATGGTTTTAGGGGTCAAACCCGCGTATATACGCGATTAGGGGTTTAAAAGTCATGTATATGAATTTTCACATTTTTTTAGGGATGGTCTAGAAAACATCAAAGGACAAAAAATGGTCCAAGGGGTCTAAGGAGTCTGCAGCGGGACAGGGGAAGGCTATACAAGTGTGATTCACCTGGTGTGGTAAAATCAGCTATAACAGATGCCCCCTAATGTATGAGGTCAGAGGGGTCATAAGATGGCCGAAATACATTATAAGTCCATCCTATAAGTGGAGTGATGAAGGATCCCAAATGGAAGGCCAGCCACCCAATCAGCATAGTACAATGATACAACTCTGCACATCACTGCAAATACATATCGCAGTCACGGATACATAAGAGTATAATGGCTATGAATAGGCATGATACAAAATATCACATAAGTGGTCATTGCCACGTACAATATACATAGATCAGAATATCCATGATGAAGATATACAAAGGATCATGATCTCCATAATGGCTGAAGATATACAATGGATCAAGATCTCCATAATAGCTGGAAATGTCTGACATATACTAGAATCAAGTCATGAGAGCTGAAATCTCATGAACACTGGCATGATCAAGGAGGTAGCATATAAGAGATGCCACTAATCTGGAAAGTCTTCTACACAAACCACTATGAGTACATGTCCTACTATGTGAATAGAGGTGTCGAGGTCGAACATAGTAGTCCATCATCTGATTACCGGTCATTGATGTATACCGTTGATAGACATGAGATCACCCACCGATAATGAAAATGGGAATCAAGGTACTAGAGTGCAAACTAACAAGTGTGAATATATGTGTTTAGGTCGAACACTTGAGAGGATCCATTGATCAGGGGACATTGATGTATTCCCAAAAACTGTCGATGGCGAGAGAAACTACCACTGATGACTGCAAGTCTTAAGGCACTCAAAGATGACTCTAGATTCCAATCCCAGAATAAATGATCCAAAGTTGATGGGATGAAATCCACTGGAAGGAGGGCATTAAGGCATCCCCCATCATCCAACATGAGGTGCTCAACAAAGCTGTATAATGTGGAAGGAATCGATCATAAATTGCATGAACCAGTAACTGTACCAGGAATGGTCGACATGCAAAGTCAATATAACTGAGGAATGGTCGACTCAGGTTTCAACTTCCTTCGAACAAGAGCATAAAGACAAATGGTGACTAAATAAAGGCAGCATAGAAATAGGAGGCATCGACAGAGGCTCCATGGGGACTGGAAGCTTAACCAGTCGGTGGAGATAAACTCAGATAAACAAGTACAGCTCCTAAAGTCAAACTATAAACCCAACCAATGGATGTGATATACAGTGCTCTATTCGAAGGTGACTCGACTCGACAGTTGCCAAAAGATAGCTTCTTTCCTTGTCTGGATTTTTGGTTTTTTTATTTTTTTGGACTTTTTCAAATATTTAAAAATCTTGAAAAAGAATAAAATGGCTTTATAGTTACAGACTAGGAGGAGACAAGTGTCATATGGGCAAACAAACTAGTTCCAAGTAGTGGAACATACCTATGCTCAATGCAAGGATACATGTGTAGGATAGCGACACTCGGGGGTAAGTCCCCTCCTAGTAAAAATAGGGAATCAAGCTGCAAAGGATATATATAAAATGGCTCTACATGGTTAGACATGAGACAAGCTCAGGCTATATGGCTGAAACTCAATGTCAGGGAAGCCAGCGTAAGGCTCAATAAGGCAGGAAAAACTCATGATAATGCAATTACAACTTGACATAAGGGAGTCCTAAGGGAAATAGGCCAGCAAAAGATCAAGAGGAGTATGAGGCTCTTGTGAAATGTCATGGAAATACTATACAACGGACTCCCACACCCTAAGGGACAAAATGTCAGCATGGGCACCAAATGCAAATAAGGCGCTAACTAGGGTACCCATGTAAGGTCAAGCTCTATCACTCATATCATGCCACTTCTAAAACAACAAGAAGGTTTCGTGACATAATAGAGTGGGTTCGTACCTAAGGATTTAATGAAATGGTCATAAGGTCATGCAAAATGCAAATGGTGATGAAACCTAACCTATATGCCAGTTTAGACATGATACCTAAAATCAGCATGAACGGGTCAAGCCAATGGCTAAAATGACACTCAAAAAGGTCTCCTACATCATAAATTAGTCCAAAAACGGTCCAAAAGGATTAGAAACGGTCCAAACTATAGGAAAGGGGGTAAAAAATTTCAAAAAATTGAAAATTTTCTATAAATAGTAAATAATTCAAAACATTATAAAATATTTGAAATTTTGACCCATTTGAGCTTAGAAATTCAACAGTGAATTCCAAGAGATCCAGCCGGCAGAATCCACTACCGTTTTTTCCAGGTACTTACCCATGCTGTACTCTTTCATTTTGATGGAAATTTTGTCAAATTCCATGGTGTATTTGATTTTCTAGGCCATTCCAAAATAGGCACTATGGCCCACATAGAAATTGAGGGTTTTTCTGTGTATAGGGCTGGATATACGTGGAAAATTCCCTCACAGTCGCGTACATATGCGGTTGTTTGGAAAATAGACGCGTATGCGGCCGTGCTTAAGGTTTTTCAAGTGTTCTAATGGGAAAATTTCAAAATTTTTGTCTAGGATGGTCCTAGAATAAAGAGAACATGAACATGGCGATGTATAAGAGGTAGTAAGGGCGGATCTAATGGCTCAACAAGCATTACGTGCATGTGAGCTATACAAATTTTGGTGTCTTGGTGGCTTAAGGGCCAAACCAGGACTATTGCAGATGTTAGTGGACTATTGGGATCCAGACTCAGAGTCGTTCTAGATAGATGGGATGTCCCTCACCATAGAAGTGGAGGACATATACTTTATTACTGGACTTTCCCGATGGGGGGAAGTATTGAACCTACGTTCTTGCAGGCCCAGAGGTGGCCTGACTATAGATGAGTACATTGCAGTGTACTGCTATTTGGACATGGAGAAAGTGGGGAGTCATATCCCAACTAACTCCATACAGAAGTTGGGCCTAAAGGCCATCCTACTGACACTAGACAGGATAGCAAGCTTGGCTTCACTACACCAAGCCTCGAAGCCTCTAATTTTCTATGCAGTGGAGTGCATGAGACCCACGGTGTACGATTGGAGCTCTGCACTACTGGGAAACATGAAACATCATCTCAGTGAGTGCAAGATGGGCAGAGTGTGAAACTTCAGTTTCAGTAGCATACTGAGCATGTTTTTCTTCAAGCGTGTTCCAGGATTGATCCCTAGAGTTGAAGTTCCTCTACAAAGGGTTCGAGATCAGGCCCAACGGCGTTGGGTGGATGCGATGCACATACTGGGTGGAGGTAGGGTGTCCAACCCCTATCCAGCTGATTTATTTCCATGGTGGCAACGACAGATAGTTTCCATCGATGAATACCCCTATGCAAGGATAGATTTCTGGGGGGACCCGGATATGCCACTACCACCAGGATCAGCATACGGTGACATAGGTAATGAATCTCGACCCTCTTTTTAAAATTTTTGAGTTATTTAATTTTTTGTGTTTTCTGATTATATGGAATCAAAAGACATGTTTTTGGGTGACAACACATAGTGACATCTACCATATGCATGCAGATGTGGGACCATGGCAACCTAAAGTATTCCCTCATCATAGACGGAGGGGAAGAGGAGATGATATCACGGGTGTGGATGCAGAGCGAACGCTCCAAAGAATTCATACCAACTTTGTGAGGCTGACACACAAAGTACCCATGTTGCAAGTCAAGGAATTTCCTGAGGCCATGCAGCATCAGGTGGTAGGTGTACCACAAGCATGGGTACAGCTATTTTGACAACTATCTAGAGCCGTAGTGACATTCCACGATCACAACCCCCCTCCTCCTCCACAAGCTTAGATACTTGGGAGTGATACATTTTGTATTACCGTGTATTATATTTTGGTGGCTCGAGAGCCCCATTTTTGTATTATTACACTATGTATTACCACATTTTGGATGTTTATAAAAACTTTTATGATGATCGATTTATTTATTTACATGTGTAAAAATTTATGTTTGTGATGAGCTTATTGTGTATGAAACAAATGCCAATCTAACACGTAGTTAGCATATGAGTCGGCAACTTGATTATTAATTCTTGCAACATGTATGTATGTTATATTGTCAAATTGTTGTTCTAATAATCTCACACGTAAGAATCTTCTTAATAATGTCGGATCTCTAACATGGTACAAACCATTCAGCTGTGACACTACTAACTTCGAATCAAGAAATACCTCAAGAGAGAGAATGCCATGTAAAATGGCATCTCATATAAGTTCAATAACGACACTATATTCAGCAACATTGTTGGAATATGGCCATATACATATTCCTCCTGAAGACAATACCTAACCCATAGGAGTATAAATCACCCAAGTAGCAGAGGCTGAGTGTTGAGTGTGATGGCTCGCACCATCCGTGAATCCTATGAAGGTGGAAGATTCCATTGACATCTGCCAAAAGAAACAGAAACTAATCACAAACTTGATCACCATAATAAAAAGACCTAACTATGCAAAAATGTACAATAATATACAATAACCAGCCTTGGCTGAAAATCATGCATAGTACTTCTTGAGATAGAGCCCATTTCTAGGCTCTGCCAAGGCCATTCCCTCATAATCCACTAACTCATAAGCACCCTTCTCTAATACATGTTTAATGACATAAGGACCATGCCACATGGGGTTAAAATTTCCTACCCCCAAGGGTTCTTTCTATTGATCCCACAAAAGGACCAAGTCTCCCTCACTAAACCTCCTTGGATGGACAGAATTATCGTACTAGACCTTTATACGATGCTTATTTACTTCTAGAGCCACCAAGGCATCTTGACGCTGCTCATCAAGTTAATCAAGGTGGACCAAAGGCTCCTCCAACGAGGAAGTGTCTTTACAAACCAACTCCTCGTCCTCGCTTGGGAAATCCAATATAATCTCTGCAAAAATTAACGATTTATTTGATTTTTCCAACACAAAATCGAGGTCGAATTCTTGCAGGATGGCAGTCCATTTATTATATTTCCCCCCAATCATCCTTCGAGTGAGGATGAATTGAAATGGATTGACATGGGCTACAACCAAGGTCTAGTGAAGGAGAATATAATGTCTCAACCGTTGAACCGCATGTACGGTAGCTAAGGCAAGCTTCTCAATATGAGAATAACGAATCTCTACATCAATAAGCCTTTCTGGCTTAGATAGTATATGGCATGCTCTTGGATCTCCTCATCCTCTTGAACCAAAACCATATCAATTGTCTCTATGGACATGGCCACATAAATCACGGCTATAGTCTGGGGGACTAATCACTGAGGTCGATGTTAGGGCTCGCTTGAGCGCATCAAAGGACTCTTGGGCTCGCTCATCCCAACCAAAGGTGGTGTCCTTCTTCAAAAGATGCATGAAGCCTCTAATCAAATTGGAAAAATTGACAATAAATCTCCGTAAGAAGTTTGCCATGCCTTGCAAACATTGAAGATGACGAATATTTTTCGGGGGAGACAACTGAAGTATTTCCTCAACCTTCAAAGGGTCGACTCTTATACCCTCTTTAGAAACAATGAATCCCAATAAGCAACCTGACTTCACACAAAAGATGCACTTGTCAGGGTTTAACCTGACCAAATAATGGTGGCACCTTTGGAATACCAATCTCAAATCATAGGAATGATGCATTCTCATACAAGAATGAGCAGCAAGGTCATCCAAAAACACTTTGATAATCGATTTGAGATCGTGGAAAATCAAGTTCATTGCCCACTGAAAAGTAGCTCTGGCGTTCTTAAGGCCAAAAGGATTTTTCTGATATGCAAAAGATCCCCAAGGACAAATAAATGCGGTCTTATGTTGGTCCTTAGGTTTAATTTGTATCTGATTATATTTGGAAAAGCTATCCATAAAGGAAAAAACCTTGCTACCTGCACAATCATCCAAAATCTGATCAATAAATGGTGTGGGTAAATTGTCCTTAGGATAGGCACGATTCAAATCATGGAAATCAATACATATGCGGATCACTCCCTACTTCTTATCGACCAAAACATGGTTTGAAACCCACTCCGTCAAGGGAATGGGATAAATAAAACCGGCTTTCAACAATTTCTCTATCTCTGCCTTAATCGTGGGTGCTTTCCTAAGATTCACTACATGCAAACGCTGTAGAATAGGATTAGCATTGGGATAAGTATTAATCTTTTGTTTAACAATGTGAAGGTCAATACCTGGCATTTCATCGTAAGACCAAGGAAACATATCACAAAATTCTTTAAACAGCTCGGTGTATTCTTGAATCTCAGCATGGGAACATTCTGCCCCAATATAGACATTCTCTATCTTACCAGGATCACAAGAGATATTGATAGGAATCGTTGGAGATATATTTTCCATGTTTCCATCAGCCATCGAACCAGGAGAGCTTAATGGAACCATAGGACTACCAATTCTCTCACTAAGAACCTCCCTAAAGTCCTCACGCTCCAAACGGTCAAGCTCAAGAAGAAAGTAAGGTCTATGATGGAGCTCTTCCCATGGTAGATCAATTCCTGAAATGGCCTCAATAATTGCTTCGTCTGAAGGAAAAACACTATCAATGCAGTCGTGTGTGTGAGAAGACTATACTACCCATGCAGGCAGCACATATGGGTCCTCCTCCTCCATCCGTGAAGAGGAAGGACTAGGCTCTACAACACACTCAATATTAGCTTGATAAGCTACCATAGTTGCAGGAAATGGCATGTTTGTCATGATGGGCTTACTCGAAGTATTCGATGTAGGAAGAATCCAAGGATCTTCCATATGACTTGTGTGAAAAGACACCAATCTCACATATGTCAAAGCCTCACCGAAAATAGACCCTATCATAAGGATAGGCGCAGGACAACTAAAAATTCCCATGAGGGATGGATACATGCCCACACCCACACTCCCAGTTGTCGGCTGAGAATGCTCTACAATCGGGATCGAAGCTCCCGAAGATGTGGTAACTGACGGATTCTTGAATGACGTTTCATCAATCGTAACTATATTCTTGTTAAATGGAAAGCATACAATGTGGAATAGAGAAGAAGATATGGCTTGCATACTATACATCCAATTCCTACCCAGCAAGAGACTGTAGTCAAGGGGTGCATCAACCACCTCGACCTTTGTCGCAACGGTCTTCCCTCCCAAACGGACCTTAAGGAAAGGAAGGATCTCGTGCGGCCTAAATGATCTCCCATCGAATGCAGTTAGCATGGTTTCCAATTTAGACAACTCAAGCGAACCTAAACCCTTCCAACATGATAAACACATCACAGAAGCAACAGTACCTTCATCAATCACAGTGCGCTTGACGATCATATTAAGACATTCTACGTGAATAAAAATAGACACATAATAAGGCAAACGAGGTTAAATTCCTGCGGTTTAAAATTTAATCACGAAGGAAGAATTATCATCATTCACACCAAGGGTAGAAAGAAAAGCCTTCCTTTGTGAAGGACAACTCTGAAGAACTTCTAGTGCAGACATCGCACAAGGAGTGTGGCCCAAATCCTCGACAACAGAATAGTTTTGGGTGGCTCGAGCATTACAATTGTGCCCCAAATTCTTAAGGACTCCTTTAGGAATGCGAGGTGTAGCTTCAGGTTTATCCACATGTTTTTAAATACACAAAGGGGTCCTTGGTCGATTAGGTTCCTTTCTTGGGCTGGGTTGTGATGAACTATAGTCCTTCGCATGGGTCACAACTTTCGTAGCATGTACCACGTTAATCCAACCATGACTACTACCCTACAGTGGATCTTGATCACCACCAAACTGATCATGGGTCCTTGAGTTCATATTTTGATTGTGAGGTAAATGGTTAGTCAGCACAGCTGGGCCCTATGACGAGAATCTCGAGGCTTCATCGATACAAGGGCACAAGTAAGTGAGGTGATCGTCCTTACACAACTTGCAAGGAAATTTAACCTTACATTTAGCTTGCTTGTCCCCCCAGCATTATGGGTGTTCTTGCCATTATTATTATCATTTTCATTTCTATTCCCACCCTTACAACTATTCTTACCATTCTTTTTATTTTGTCTGAGCTGTTGGTTACTCTTCTGGTTCGACGATTGCACCAAAAGCACACTCATCGTTTGGGTGGGTTGGGACGAAGCTGTGGCTTGTCCTAAATAAGATTGGTTGATTGGCAATTGACTAACTTGTTTTGCAACTGAATCCACCAGTTACGCACTCACACAACCAACAATACCATCGGCATGTGGTCCAGGTTTAACTTTGGGGTCGAAACTAGAATGCGGAGCATTGGGAATAATCTCATACAACAAACTGGATTGAGCATAAATAAAATCCAGTTCCTGTGCCCTAAAAATAGTTTGTTCCTCATTTTGCACTCCAGATGTAGAAACATCCTTCACTATATATGGAAACAACGACTTAAGGAACCATTCGAGGAGGAATTTTGGCAGTATAAAGGCTTTAATCAACCTCTTTCATCTACGCCACTCTTGGATATGATCTGAGATATGTGTGGCTTTATCCTGCTGAAATGTCAACAAGAGTTATGTACCAATGTCATAATGCACTGGTAGCTAGAAGTGGTTAAGAAAAGTCATCGCTAGGTCATCGAACAAAGCGAATGCCCCCCTAGGTAGCTCTATATACCATTTCACAGCAGGCCCTATAAGGGTGCGTTGAAATAGCCTTAAACGGATTGAGTCCTAGTGTAAGGAATTTGAAGAGCACTGTTATAGCGGATTTCACCACACTAGGTGAATCACACATTGTATGGCCTTCCCCTATCCCGCTGCAGACTCGTTATTCCCTATGGACCATTTATTGTCTTTTGATGTATCATTGACCATCCCTAAAAACATTAGAAAAATTATATACACATCCTTTTCCCCGATAACCGCGTACATACACGGATATTCCCTCTATAGTCGCGTACATTGGGATGTGTGCATAATCCAAAACTGTTGGACCGTTCCTTGTCTTGAATCCGACTCATATGACTCCTGGCCTTCCATATGCCTTGAGATCGCATGGATTTGACCTTTCTGTAACACTTTGAAAAGATATATAAGGAACCATTGAGACATTGAAAGCATAGGAGAGAATTGAGAGGACCGAAACTATAGTCCATTGTTGCCAGAACTATACTTGAGTCTGCATCCCTTTGTCCCTTTGGAGCACTGTTGTGTTCTTCCCAAGCTTGCCTTTGTTAGTGAGCTTGCTATCGAAGTGATGGAGGATTGAGGTGGTGGAGGCCCAAGTGGGGGATTCAGTTTCTCCGGTTCGCAGATGTGCCGTCAAAGGTTGTCACTTGTAATCTCTGATTTATATTAATAGAAATATCTTTTCTTGTCCAGTAATGTGTATTTGAATGAATGTTGCATCCATTGGAATATGTCAAATGCTTATACATTATTGATTATATATGCTAGAATAGATCTAACACCATGAAATATAGTATGCTTGTATTGTTTACTTGTTGTTGAGGACGTGCTATAACAATTCAAGCTGAAGATTGGAAAGCTCAACGGGGATCTGCTTCAACCGTTCGGAATAAGGTACGAGGTTTGATCCTTTAGTGTTAGATGTTTTTAATTTCTATTGCATATTGGGAAAGATTGATTTCTGGAGTCTAGCTGTCTGTTGTGGTACCCCAAGCCATAGGAATTTCTCTCCGTAACAAGCACCATAGGTGAAAGGTAGTAACATGTTTGCTTAGATCCTCTCCCGGTTTTCCCTAGAATTTGGGTATGTCCAAGGGAAGCTTAGTAGGGACAACCGGGTCATGAGCTACAGGATCGTTCGTCAATCTTGACAAGTCAGGAAGATTCAATGTTGTGAGGCAAGGGAGCCTAGGATGATTAGGTCGATGGACCGCTCCCTGATAGTTCTGATTCACATAGGTCTGATTACCATAACCATCATGGAATTGGTCATAGTTCCCTCCTCCCGTTTGACATGTATAGGGTGGCATGGAAGAACCATAGTGTGGTGTACCTTGACTATTCGGAGCTACAAAACCTTAATTTGGAGAGTAAGTGGGTTGTTGATACCGGTACCCATAAGTTGAAGAGCCCTATCCATATTGCATCCCATAATAAGGTCCATAAGTCATCGCATGTGATGTCCCATGAGACACTCCGTAAGTAGGAATATATGCTCCAAAAGTAGGAATATACATTTCAAAAGTAGGAATATACACTCCAAAAGTAGTAACATGACCTCTAGAAGTATGAACATGACATCCCGAAACAATGGGCGGTACTTGAACCTGAGCCACAACTGGTCAAGTAACCGTAGTACGGACATGGCTCGTAGCAATGTTCCAGCCCGAAGGACCATGTCAATGAGGTGGAGGGTGAACATTTGAAGAACTAGGGACAGAGGATGATGGGACCTGTGTAATTATGTATGTGTTATTCCCTATAGTCACTCATCTTGGATCTGGTATCCTAATAGGATCGCTAGCCATAGGCCTAGGAGGAATATGTGATGTAGCTTCCATCGTTGGGATGGAAGGTGCAATGTGACTTGTGCTCCCAAACCTCTTCACATGGTAAGGAATGAGAGTTCCCCCAGGCATAGTGTTAGGCTCAAACTCCAACTCAACATGAAATGCCAAATCATTTGTGGGAAAACCAGACATACCATAACTAGTACTCGCGGGTTGAAAATGAGTCTCATCATCTTCCGACATTCCATACCGGTGATGCGTCAATGAGGGATCAACACTAGAGTAAGTAGGTATATCATGAAAAGTACCTATCTCAGAAATCACAGGACCTAACTTAGTCAAATTAAGTGAAGGATCATAGTTAGGAGTAAACTCCCCATATTCCACTTGAATGGGAGAAGGTGGTTCAGGAATACCTTCAACATGGTCTCCCATCGTGTGTGAATCAATGTGCAAAGTAGTCTGCCTGGAATGTCTATTTCTCTCTCCCAAAGGAGTAGGATATGTAGAAGGTGGAAGTCCTACTAAATGATGATAATGGTGAGGAGCCACACCCAGATCCACAATGACTCAAAAAATATAAAAGACTCTCTATCTATGCAAACCCTAGGCAAGCTAATGTGTTGTTTATGGGCCTATTAATAAGGCACAGGGGTCAACCGAGGAACAACCCGATCCAAGATTTTTCGAGATGCTCTCAGTCGTTTAAGTAGTTGATCGTGATGGGAATAAGGTCTCGTTTCCTTTCCTAAAGTTATTCCCCACTACATGAGAGGATTTGAAAAGGAAAAACTAAAACTATTGTTTGTTAATCAGATCTAAACCTATCACTACACAAGTAAATAGATGTTATATATTACAAGATCAATTAATTAAATTAAATCTACTTGAAGCAATTAATTTCACATATAAGAATAAAAAATTAACTTAATATTAACAGAGTTGATATTTTATAGAGATATATTATAAACACTTGTACATTAATTACAAGATAACCTGAATGCAATATAAATATAAAGATCTGATTTAAAGGATTTTTAATAAAATAATTAAAAGAAAAACTACTAATCTACTCTAAGTCCTATCCTGATCAGGAGCGTGGAGAACATAAACCTGAAATCAAATTTGCCAATAAGACTACCGCGTTAATAACCTTAAAAATATTCAAAATAAATTTAGAACTTAAACAAGATTACACAGTAGATATTATCATATATATTATGATGTTCAAACATCAAACTTACAGCATGACATATATCTGCAAAATCGAAAACAGTATAAGTCGATCACTATACATGATATATTTGCATAATTCATTAAAGAAATCATAACAAACATAAATACTATAGGAAAAGTGACAAAATCGAAAGATATCATAAACACATTTGCATATCATAAAAACTGTGAATATATATATAAGTACCACCAGTTAAAAGTGTTGTAGCTGCTGACAACAAATTGTCTGAAGTCATAGGAAAAATAATTGTGATCTTGTCATGTCCTTTTCCAAACTATCGACCCTCCTCCCCAGTACCAACATGTCTCTTTAAATAACCTATTCTCATAGAGAGATGGTTCTATATAACCGGAAACCATAAAATTTAAATCATAACCAATTTTGCTAAAAATGACAAGTGAAACATGTCATTTTTAATATACGTTATAATGTTTTGAAATTGGAGAGACTCAGTTCATAGCACAAAATCAGGAAAGTGACAAAAGCACTAACTATATAGTGACACCTGGAAAATAGTCTTTGCCAACCGATTTGTTCCCACTTATGTAGGGATCTTCCAGACAGTAGGAAATCATCAAAATACGAGAAAGAGGATCCAAAACATTACATACGATACTACATAGAAAAAGGAATATAATCAAAACATACACAAAAGTGGAATTAAAATAAACTAAACCATGTAGAAAAATTAAAACACACTAATACCTGTAACAATAACTTGATTATCACTCTATCATAACTTCAAAACTAAAACCAATAGTAGGTGTACCCAAAACATCATAATTGCATAGGAGCGTTAAACAGCTGAATGTTCACACCACTTGATGGATTCTGCGACTGACCCTTGAATTGCATTAGAGTAACTTGAGCATTAAGCTCACGTACTTTCTCCTCATTCTTATTATTTTCATTCTGCAATTTCAGGATTCTACGGATCAACCTATTCTTATGATTTTTAAGACGCAGCAAAGACTTATTGTCTGAATCTACCTTCTCATTCAACTTAAGATTCTCAGCCTCCATAATATCGCAATGAGCTACCATCTCAGTCACTCTTACTTCCATCCTATGTATCTTATCCAATAAGCAGTTAACAAAGAGCGGGTGAATCATATCCCCAACTTGATAAGAACCTGGGAATTTGTCTCTACAGCCTTCCCCTTAGATGGAGGATCAACAACAGGATCAACCCGAAGATCCTTGTCAAACGCAGGAGGACTGTCTTCTGCAGGGTTCGGGATAAACTCATGCTCAATGTCATGACTAACATCAGGAAAAAAGGGATTCTGTTCTTCGTCGTCAAGCACTACTATTTCAACATGAACACTATTGCTCACAGGAGGCTTAACATTACGACCCTTAGCCACCATGCTTCGTGTGAACCTACCAACAAGCTTAGCATTTGGCCTTTTACCCGTTTGTTTGCAGGTATCAGTTTTTCATTTCGGTGTCTCAGGAGATAGGCTTGAAGACTTCTTCATGCGCTTCGAAAGCACAGGAGTACCGAGGCTACTTACAGGAGGAGGAATTGACTCATTGCAAGTACTGGGGCTTATACAGTCAGTAGTGTTTGACACAGGGTCACGTAAAGGTGAAGTCAAAACCTGACTAGGCTCCTGATGCCTAGTACATTCTTCATGGGAATCAAATTGACAGTGGAAAAAGGCTGAGAATCCATTTGACTCAACAAACTCATCCCATGACTGGTTTAATTTTGACAATTCCCTCTCTATTAACATTCTGACCATACCGTGATGAAACAAAGTGTGACTGATATTTTTTGGCCCTTTTTTAATAGCTGAGGACATCCTAGACAAACTCTGGACTAGATAATGAGGAAGATTCAGAGGAAAACCGATAAACACAGCCATCAACTGCAAATGATAAATATAAGCTGAGGAGAGTCGACCTTCGCAGGTCACATACCTACGGATAAGGTCCAAGACTGGTCACCACTCTTTCTTAAAGTATTTTCGGGCCACACCAGTTCTGAATGATACATCTTGACAGGGATTCTTCAGCAATTTCCTCCACTCAACTATCTCCATTGGTTTGTACTTGAACCATCGCTCACCCGTTAATGGCAAACCAGTGGCAAGAGAAACCGACCGTTCGTCTACCCTAAACTGGAGATCAGCTATTTTAACCCTGGAATCATTCAACGACAAATAAAATAGCCTCGTCACCTCTGAGTTCGAGTTCGAGAACCTGTAGATGAATGATAACCATCCCACCTCTTTGACCTTAGCAAAGAGCTCGAGGTTCTCGTCCAAGAGCTTGGTATGATTGGGTTCAACTCTAACCACAGGATCCATCGCTTCCTGTGTAAACACATGAAACCTCACCCAAAAGAGATACCAAGGATCGAAACTCGATAGCAAACTGGAGAGTGAGCAGTCAGGGTGCAGACCGAGCAGAAAACATAAACACTGGAACCCTAAACACTCATAAACCAACTGCGACATGCGTAACCGCACCCAATAACCCTGAAACTTCGGCACGAAGGAGAATGATAACACTGCAAGGCAATCAAAATAAGAAATGACGGAAAACAACTCGAGATTGAACTGATCTTGCCATTATTTATCTTGGGTTATTGACGTGAGATCACTCATTGCATAGAATACAGGTGTTGAGCGAGCATGGAGCCACAACACTTGAACAAGTACTCGGAATTGAATGTGATTGACAGAGCTAAGTACCAACGCAATGATACCATATCAATGTCGCAACAGGTAGATCAGAATTGGAGGCGACGACATAAATTTAAGCTGACGATAAACAATAATCCTAAGTCACCCTTAACGTAGATTTGATTTACCCTTCGAAGGTGGCGAGCAATGCGACATAATGCAAATCATCAAATCAAAACCAAACTTTACAATATAGACCATGTTATATAAATCAACATTAAACAATTATGGTGATATTGACTATGGTTTAGAATCGGAAAGGTAAACTTAGGATATGGCATGTTTGTCCTTTGATACTCTAGACCTTATCAAGGTTACAATATACCAAGCATGCATGCCTATTAATTAATATGCAAATGAAACCTATGGTAATGTATCAAGCCATACAGTGAACAACCTTCCAGTTACACAACCTTATCAATATCTATAATAACAAAATCAAATAGTAAAATCAAGTGATAACTGTTTGGATAAGATTTCATGATTAGGTTATGATAAAAAGATATGGAAATTATTAATACTCATCCCTTGATTTTTAATGTAAATCCACCCAAAATAATAACTTCATAGTGGTGATTTTGTCAAATAATCTATAGTTTGCAAAGGTTGCTCAAAAACATAGAATTTCACTAATTCAGTAGCTCACAGAAAGTCATCATTTCAGTAGCTGGTGATTCATTAGATTTGTCCTAAGAAATTCGAACATTTCATCAAAACAAAATAGAATTTTGTTTGATGAAATATGTTTTTTAGAGGCTGTTGAGCAAGGGCACAACATGTGCACAGAGCAAACACCAATAAAATATAAATCCAACCATAAGCAATCAAGGGTAGGATAAGTGAGCTCCTGAATGAAGCAGGTACATCTCACCTAGGAGAGGCTTGAGACTCCCATACACAACAAGTGGAGGTACGTAACCAATTATTGTGGCCCTCAACTTCAACGCATAAAGTGACTGTGCTGTCTGACCCCAACCTGGCTAGGACATCTGTAGAATAACCCGTGTAGAGTACCCCCTCGATATCCTAAGTAAGGCCACTAAGGTTACCTCAATATAATCAATGGTTGAGCGGATAGTCGCAGGCAGGATTGACCGTATGGGCAGGGTATCAAAGCTCGAAACTCTCGAAAGAGCCCCCAGATATGTATACAATCCTGGAAATATCTCTAGTGCTACTTAGTTATGACTAGGGTTCATCCCAATCAATAACTTCTCACAATGCCTCATGCTTAATTCCCTTTTGAGAGGAGGATCCTGAGAAACACTGGTTATACCAAGGAATTTCACACACTCACCTGGACAAACACATACATGTTGTTGTTTAGTGGTCTTGGAGAATTGACTTACAATGAACTATTCCAAGACCCTAAAACCTAATCTTGTTGGTGAACCCTATCAAATAAAATAGTGTAGTTCATTTTAATTAAGCGTTGATTTTAATTGGCTTTATTACTCAAAAGACGTATATGGTCGTGCAACTAACGGCGTTATGACACAACATGAAGTAAAATGAACACCTAACAATCAATGCAAATGCTTTGTGTCCATGAAAATAGGGTATGCTACTACGTGAAATGCACAATTTTCTTCAAATGATAGATGCAAGATTTCCTATATGAAATATTGACTAATACTCCAAAGCAAATCTAGTGCAAGTACTATGCAAAATGCAAGATGCAATGCATGATGATAAGCAAATATTTTTGGATTTTTTGAAATAAAAATGAGATATAAAAGCAAAAGAATGATTCTAAAACCCCCAAAATCTACAAGAACACTCAAGCAGCACTCAAGAAAAGTACTAAGGTAAAATAAATCTAATGCACTAATACCAAAACAAAAAAACGAAAATGCAATGACAAGAACATTCTTCAACAAAGAAATTTTACCCTAAAAAAACCATCTCTGGTCAGAAATAGAGGTGTATATAGACTCTAGCAATATCAAAGGAGACTCAGCAATCATCAAAAATCACCCAGCAATAATCTAAATTCCTCTAGAAGTCAAAACTAAGGGCATACACGACTGTTCGTAGTAAACCCGCGTGTGTACAGGGTAATAGCAGTGAAACCCGTGTATATACGCGACTGCGAGTTAAAAAATCATGTTTAGGAAGAAAGGTACATAAAAATAAAGTCAAATAGACAAGCTGAGACAAAATTCACACCAATCAGACACTACCAGGCAAACATG
Organism: Pseudotsuga menziesii; assembly: GCA_001517045.1. NCBI lineage: Eukaryota > Viridiplantae > Streptophyta > Pinopsida > Pinales > Pinaceae > Pseudotsuga > Pseudotsuga menziesii. The sequence continues at coordinate 256,174 of LPNX010813909.1, read as the reverse complement.
CCCCCAAAACCGACACAGAAACAAGAGAAAAAGAGCAATTCAAAGTCATTGAATGCCGATATAAAATCCCCAAAGGACAACTACTAACAACTCCCCAGTGGAGTCGCCAATTCTATTATGGAGAGAAATTCCTATGGCTTGGGGTACCACAAAAGACAACCTGACTCCAGAAATCAATCCTTTCCAATATGCAATAGAAATCAAATATCTAACACTAAAGGATCGGACCTCATACCTTATTCCAGATGGTTGAAGTAGATCCCCGTTGAGCTTTCCAACTTCAGCTTGAATTGATAAATCACTTCCTCAACAACAAGTAAACAAGACAAGCATACTATATATATTGGTGTTCGATCTATTCTAGCACATATAATCAACAATGTATAAGCATTTGAAATCATCCATGGATAAAATATTCATTCAAACATACATTATTGGACAGGAAAATATATTTCTATTAATATAAAATCAGATATTACAATGGATACAACCTTTGTCGGCACGTCTGTGAATCGGATAAATAGAATTCCCCACTTGGGCCTCCACCACCTCAATCCTCCATCTCTCGATGGCAAGCTCACAAGAAAAAGGAAAGCTTGGGAAGAACACAAAAGTGCTTTAAGGGACAAAGGGATGCAGACTCAAGCACAAGTTATGGCAACAATGGACTATAGTTTGTTTCTTCTCAATTCTCTTTTGTGCCTTCAATGTATCAAAGAGTTCCTTATATAGCTTTTCAAAGGGGTAATCAAAGGTCAAATCCAAGCAATATCAAGGCATATGGAAGGCCAAGAGTCAAGTGATTCAGATCCATGTCAAGGAAAACTCCAAAAGGATTTCAATTTTGTACACATCTCGATGTACGCGGTTTTAGGGGTCAAACCCACGTATATACGCGATTAGGGGTTTAAAAGTCATGTATATGAATTTTCACATGTTTTTAAAGATGGTATAGAAAACATCAAAGGACAAAAAATGGTCCAAGGGGTCTAAGGAGTATATAGCAGGATAGGGGAAGGCCATACAAGTGTGATTCACCTGGTGTGGTAAAATCAGCTATAACAACTTATATCTCAATTGGGTGTATATCATATCAAACATCTGAGCCTTCAGGATGGATTCTTCTTCAATTTTCGATTGCTCAAATGCAATGTCCTTGGCTATGGGGGGGAGTAAGGTTTTGAGGAACCAATCGAGGAATATCCTATCGCTTAGATGGATCTTACACAAGATACAATGATGAATCCATTCATGGATATGATCTATGATATTTGTAGACATTTTCTAGCAACGAGATAGTAGGATATCCACTCCCTCGTCATAAAAAATGAGTAATTGGAAGTATTAAAGGAACATCTAAGAAAGCAAGGAAAAGTCAGGGTAAGTAGCTTGAGGTAATTCGATATGCTACTTGGCCTCAACACCCGTAAGTGAATGCTAGAACAACCTCAATTGAATGGATTCATCCATAATGTTGATGGATGAACACCATAGGTGGAATCACATGATGTGATTTTGAGGGTCCTCTCCTGCCTTTCCCTCAAACATAGCAATGTCTGAGGGAATCTTGGTAGGTATAGGAGGCTATTGTGGGTAGTGACAAATGGGTTCATTGGTTAACCATGCCAAAATTGGAAAGTTGAGACTATCCCTAAAAGGTAAGATAGAGCCGTGGGTGGCTCGGGACGGACCAACAATGGTTCCGGTAGCTATAGGAACGTAGTTCCCATGCATAACTAGGGGTGGATGAGGTTGAATTCTGACTGTAGGAAAAGTCACTGGTATAGCAAAAATAGTTGGAACCAACGTGGAAGGGCCACTACCCCGAGGTATATAAGGTGGAATGGTAGTGACAATGGAGGATGGAATGGAACCACCACTAGTGGGTAGCAAACCAGCAATACTGTGTGCAGTCACAATGGGCCCACTAGGACTAGGGCCTATAGGCCCAGTGGAAGGGATACCTGTGATGATGGGTGAAATGGATGTGATCCCACTACTAACAATACCCCCTTAAAAGGGGTCAATATGTCACCATCCATGCATCTAGATGGAGGACTGAACAAGGTAGGTTCAAACATATAGGAATCTGAATCAGATTCAAAGGCCATGTGTGGCTCCGAAGGTGGTGAGTGAAATTGAAGATGGATCTGATGGTGTTAGTTCAGAGAACTGAACTTGGGGATGTGCCCCCTAAGCTTATGTGAGTAGTGTGATGGAGCTATGATGACTATATGGAGTGTTGTGTAATGACTGGAACCTCAAGAGGATCAATCACAGGCTCAAAAACCCAACTACAATTGAGTGTGTAGAAGGAGAGCATATGAAGTGGTAGCTCATAGGAAATCAACAATCTCTAAAACCAAACTACGAGAGCGGGTCACAAAAACATGATTCTACCACAAAGTGGTCAAAAATCCAACAAGCAACACTACCTATCAAAATAAAAATGACTCACTAACCTATGGGGTATGAGTACAATAAAGATCCTAACTACAAGCTGGAATCCCCTCACAAATCATATCCTCAGTAGTGTGATGAAATCCTTGTGAGATAATACAAAATGGAAGAACAATATATACTAAGAGAATCCCACTATAGTGAAGGACCTCTGGGTAAAAGATCCCTAGAAGAACAACCAGTAGGATACCTCATTCATGACACTTTTGTTTGGTTTACTGACGCTCAAGCTCTTTGGCCACCGATCCCCGACTATGAGATATGGGGAGGACTATGAAGGTTTATCCTTCAGTGCAAGATGGGGTGTGGTATTCAACCCTGAATTCTGTGTTACGAAGAGAAATTCCTATGGCTTGGGGTACCACAACAGACAGCTAGACTCCAAAAATCAATCTTTCCCAATATGCAATAGAAATAAAATGTCTAACACTAAAGGATCGAACCTCGTACCTTATTCCGGATGGTTGAAGTAGATCCCCATTGAGCTTTCCAATCTTCATCTTGAATTGATATAATAATTCCTCAACAACAAGTAAACAATACAAGCATACTATATTTCATGGTGTTAGATCTATTCTAGCATATATAATCAATAATGTAAAAGCATTTGACATATTCCAATGGATACAATATTCATTCAAATACACATTACTGGATAGGAAAATATATTTCTATTAATATGAATCAGAGATTACAAGTGACAACCTCTGACGGCACGCCTGCGAACCGGAGAAACTGAATCCCCCACTTGGGCCTCCACCACCTCAATCCTCCATCACTTCGATAGCAAGCTCACTAGCAAAAGGCAAGCTTGGGAAGAACACAATAGTGCTCCAAGGGACAAAGGGATGCAGACTTAAGCATAAGTTCTGGCAACAATGGACTATAGTTTCATTACTCTCAATTCTCTCTTATGCTTTCAATGTCTCAAGGGGTTCCTTATATAGCTTTTCAAATGGATACTGAAAGGTCGAATCCGTGTGATCTCAAGGCATATGGAAGGCCAGGAGTCATATGAGTCAGATCCAAGTCAAGGAACACTCCAAAAGGATTTGGATTATTCATATATCCCGATGTACGCAACTATAGGGGGAATATCTGCGTATGTACGTGGTTATCGGGGAAAAAGCCGCGTATATCACTTTTCTTATGTTTTTAGGGATGATCAAGGATACATCAAAAGACAAAAAGTGGTCCATAGGGGCTAATGAGTCTGCAGCAGGACCGGGGAAGGCCATACAATGTGTGATTCACCTAATGTGGTGAAATCCGCTATAACAGATGCCCCCTAATGTATGAGATCAGAGGGGTTATACGATGGCTGAAATACATTATAAGTCCATCCCAGAAGTGAAGTGATGAAGGTACCCAAATGGAAGACCAGCCACCCAATTAGCATAATACCATAATACAACTCTGCACATAACTGCAAATACATATAGCAGTCCCGGATACATAAGAGTACAATGGCCATGAATAGGCATGAAACATGATAACATAGATGTGGTCATCACCACGTACAATATACATAGATTAGAATATCCATGATGAAGATATACAAAGGACCATGATCTCCACAAAGGCTGAAGATATACAATAGATCAAGATCTCCATAGTGGCTGGAAATGTCTGACATATACTGGAACAAGTCACGAGAGCTGAAATCTCATGAACACTGGCACGATCAAGGAGGTAGCATATAATGGATGCCACCAATCTGGAAGGTCTTCTACACACACCGCTACGAGTACATATCCTACTATGCGAATAGAGGTGTCGAGGTCGAACATAGTAGTCCATTGTCTGATTAACGGTCATTGATGTATATCGTTAACAGACACGAGATCACCCACCGATAATGAAAATGGGAATCAAGGTACTAGAGTGCAAACTAACAAGTGTGAATAAATGAGTTGAGGTCGAACACTTGAGAGAATCCATTGATCAGGGGACATTGATGTATTTCCAAAATTGTCGATGGCGAGAGAACCTACCACTAATGACTGCAAGTCTCAAGGCACTCAAAAATGACTCTAGACTCCAATCCTAGAATAAATGATCTGAAGTCAAAGGGATGAAATCCACTGGAAGGAGGGCATTAGGGCATCCCCCATCATCCAACATGAGGTACTCAGCAAGGTTGTATAATGTGGAAGGACTCGATCATAAGGTGCACGAACCAGTAACTGTACCGGGAATTGCCGACATGCAAAGTCAAGATAACTGAGGAATGGCCGACTCAGGTTACAACTTCCTTCGAACAAGAGCATAACGGCGTATGGTGACTGAATGAAGGCAGCATAGACTTGATATACAAACTGGGACATCTCTATGATGCAGGAGGCATCCATAGAGGCTCCATAGGGACTAGAAGCTTAACCAGTCGGTGGAGATAAACTCAGATAATGAGTACAGCTCCTAAGTCAAACTATAACCCAACCAATGGATGTGATATATAGTTCTCTGTTCGAAGGCGACATGACTCAACAACTACCAAAGATAATATCTTTTCTTATCCGGCTTTTTGGTTTTTTTATTGTTTTGGTCTTTTTTAGTTATTTGAAAATCTTGAAAAAAGAATAAACTAGCTTTATAGTTACAAAATAGGAGGAGACGAGTGTCATTAGGGAAAACAAACTATTTCCAAGCAGTGGAACATACCTATGCTCAATGCAAGGATACATGTGTAGGATATCAACACTCGGGGGAAAATCCCCTCCCGGTAAAAAGGGAATCAAGCTGCGAAGGATATAAAGAAAGGATCTGCATGGATAGACATGAGACGAGCTCGGGCTATATGGCTGAAACGCAATGTCAGGGGAGCTGGCATAAAGCTCAATAAGACAGGAAAAGCTCATGATAATGCATCCACAACTTGATACAAGGGAGTCTGGGGGATCATGTAGAAATAATAGATCAATGCTATGTGCAATGATGCTAAGAAGAAGCACAGGAAATAGATCTTGCTACTAAGAATTCTCACAAGCATACACAGGAAAATAAGAGAGAAGAAAAGAGACTAAATCACATGAATGAAGAGATGAATATTGGTGTGTATCCTTCCATTGAATAATTATGAATAATAGAGTACATAAATATATCTTCCCTCATAGGAAAGTTGAATTGTATGGAAACAAATCATAAAGCTCAAAAAGGCTGACTTACCCAAATATAACAAACCCCCATAGGTGGATAAAGCACTTGCTAAATCTATCAAGGACCTCGCGAGTTGGAAAAAGCATGAGTGAGTTGTCAAGGAGATGGAAATAACATGCTAATCCTAGAAAATGGAGAAAAACTAATGGAGGATGGGTTGGAAACAAAAGCTCCCAGTTTCCTAGTTGACTAGCTTTTATCTTATCCATAGAAAAAGCAGAAAAAGCAGGCAGAAAAAGCAGAAAAAAAGCAGAATCTGCTATAAGGTCCTGCATATTAATTCTAGATGAACCCAGAATCAGAAATAACTCATTCCTAGGATATAGATGGCATGCATTGACTTTAAGGTGCCACCTAATTAAGCTAGTGGGTGAATAATTAATCAAATAATGATTAATTATTTTATCCTAAGTTGTGAGTGGGTTTAATATATTCCAACACCCCCCTATAAGTCTGACTTTATGATGGTATGACAAAAAATATGGATGCATATAGGGCCCAGCAACAAGGCTATGGTCACCCTTTTACAATTATTATGTCCAGAAAAGTGAGGAAAGAGGCAAAACCACATGGGGAAAATCCTCCCTCAAGATAGGACAAGGCACAAAATTTGAAATATTTCTTCAACATATCTTCATCTTCACTTTAATGAGCTGACTGAATTTCTTCTGGATGAAGGACTTGCTGAAGAAATCATGAACTCCATGATCATGCGCTGGAGTGTAGAACCTGCAAGAAGGAATAGGAGAGACTCCTTGTATCTCATCATCTGATGAAGTAGGAGCATTATCTGAATGCTTCTTGCTGCTGTCAAACTATGATCTGCAAACATAATATGAAATGGAAAAGAGATTTGTGCATACTCCTTTCCAAAGAGTACAAAAAATAAGGCAATTTATTTCACACCCAATTCCCTGAATAGCTGCAAAATTGTGATGTGAATCACATGTCAATCTTCCAATCTGATGTAGCACCTGTATAGATCTGATATGAGGCTGATAAAACTCTGATATATCAGAAATATTAACATATGGAATAGAAAGGACAAATTCTTCAATGGCTCCATGAGGATATAGGGCCAGACTAGGAAAATTATGAGCAACTGGAAAAAACTGATAAGTGTAAAAATATGAATGATGGATGGGCAGAATGAGATGTTCACAATCTTCAAGAAGGCTCTGAGTATTGATGCCAAGATCAAAGAAGGATATGCTGAAGCTCATGAGATCAAGTAAGGTAAGTGGTATGACACAAGTAAGGCTTGATGTGGCTAAGCAAACATCCTGGAAGTCACTGGGTTGCGCACCATCAATGAGAGAGGTATGCAAGAGGTGTAAAGAATCTGGCACATAGACCTCAGAATCTAAGATAGGAGATTTATAGAACAATGAATGGGTTATAGGATAATAATAAATATCAATAGCAGCAGCTCCATATGTTACTTCTTTTTCATCAATAATATCACAAGAAGAAAAATCACCTTCAAGAGACACAGAAAAAGATGGCTCTTCAATATTTGATTCTTCATTGAAGGAGGAAGCATTCGAATGAAAGAGGGCAGCAGCGACATGAACTGTATGAGAAACTTCTTCATCATGATCAACTTCATCAGAGAATGTAGAGGCCAAGAAATCTTGAGAAAGAGAACAAGAGGAGATGCTAGGTTCGCTCCATGCTTCATCTTCGATTTCCTGCAAACCAAAAGATTTGTCCAAAATTTTCCAAAGCTCATATGGAAATTCAGCAGAATATATAAGATGATATATATTTGGATACATTCCCAAACACATAATTCCATAAGCTCTATCACAATTATTTAGCCAATCAATCTTCTCTTCATAAGACTCAGGTTCACTCAATGCACCAATGGAGACATCAAAGAGACATTGCCTCTTCAAGTATGCACTCATCTTTGGCTTCCAATCAGCATAGTTGAAAGGAGATAGTGAAGGAACTTTTGAATCCATATTGAATTTTTTGATATGCTCTAAGAGATACTCTCTACAACCTGCAAAACAAACTAGGAGAAAATCTTGTAAGCTAGACAAGCTCTTCTTCAAAGAGGGATAGGAGACTGGAAGCGCTCCTCAACTTTGTAGAACTTGATCAACCTTGTAGCTCTGATACCATGTAGAAATAATAGATCAATGCTATGTGCAATGATTCTAAGAAGAAGCACAGGAAATAGATCTTGCTACTAAGAATTCTCACAAGCATACACAGGAAAATAAGAGAGAAGAAAAGAGACTAAATCACATGAATGAAGAGATGAATATTGGTGTGTATCCTTCCATTGAATAATTATGAATAATAGAGTACATAAATAGATATTCCCTCATAGGAAAGTCGAATTGTATGGAAACAAATCATAAATCTCAAAAATGCTGACTTACCCAAATATAGCAAACCCCCATAGGTGGATAAAGCACTTGCTAAATCTATCAAGGACCTCATGAGTTGGAAAAAGCATGAGTGAGTTGTCAAGGAGATGGAAATAACATGCTAATCCTAGAAAATGGAGAAAAACTAATGGAGGATGGGTTGGAAACAAAAGCTCCCAGTTTCCTAGTTGACTAGCTTTTATCTTATCCATAGAAAAGCAAGAAAAAGCAGAAAAAGCAGAATAAAAGCAGAATCTGCTATAAGTTCCGGCATACTAATTCTAGATGAACCCAGAATCAGAAATAACTCATTCCTAGGATATAGATGGCATGCATTGACTTTAAGGTGCCACCTAATTAAGCTAGTGGGTGAATAATTAATCAAATAATGATTAATTATTTTATCCTAAGTTGTGAGTGGGTTTAATATATTCCAACAGATCATGGCCAGCATAAGATCAAGAGGAGTGTGAGGCTCTTGCGAAATGTCATGGAAATACTATACAATGGACTTCCATACCCTAAAGGGAGAAACATCAGCATGGGCACCAAATGCAAATAAGGCGCTAACTAGGGTACCCATGTAAGGTGAGGCTCTACCACTCATACCATGCCACTTCTATAGCAGCAAGAAGGTTCTGTGACATAATAGAGTGGGTTCGTACCTAAGGATATAGTGACATGGTCATAAGGTCATGCAAAATGCAAACGGTGGTGAACCTAACCTATATGCTAGTGTAGACGTTATACCTGAGATCAGTACGAATGGGTCAATCCAAAGGCTGAAACGGTGCTGAAAACGGTCTTCTACATCACAGATTAGGTCAGAAACGGTCCAAAATGGTTAGAAACGGTCAAAACTATAGGAAAGGGGGTAAAAAATTTCTATAAATAGTAAAAAATAGAAATCATTTGAAACTTTTACCCATTGGAGCTCTGATTTTCAACTGCAAATTCCGGGAGATCCAGCTAGCAGAATTCACAACCGTTTCTTCCAGTTAATTACTCATGCTCTTAGCTTGCATTTCAATACAATTTTTACAATTTTTCATGGTCAAATGAGGTTTTTAAGGCCAATTCTACATGAGCGCTGTAGCCCATGCAGGTATCAAGGCTTTTTCTGCGTATAGGGATGGCTATACATGGAAAAGGGGCTGGAAACCGCATACATACGCGGCTGTTTGCAAAACAGGCGCGTATGACACCGCGCAAAAGGATTTACAAGAATCTAATGGAAATTTGGTCACTTTCTCATGCAGGATGGTGCTAGAGTGGCGACAACGCGAACATGGTGAAGTAGAGGAAGCAGTAAGGGCCGACATAATGGATCAACAAGCTCTAAGAAGGTGCAGACTCTACAAGTTTTGGTGCCTAGGTGGCTTGAGGGCCAAACCAGGACTACTATATATGCTGGTGGACTATTGGGATCCAGACTCAGAGTCCTTCTGGATAGATGGTATGTCCCTCACCATTGAGGTGGAGGATATCTACTTTATCACAGGTCTATATAGATGAGGGGAGGTGGTGAACCTTCGTGCCTGAGGAGGGCTAGGTCATGGGATTACTATCGATGAGTACATAGCTGTGTACTGCTACCCAGAGACTAAGAAGGTGGGGATCCAAGTTCCCACCAACGCTATATAGGTGTTGGGCCTAAAGGCCATACTACTGATGCTGGTTAGGATAGCAAGTTTAGCATCACTCCATCAGGACTTTCAGCCACTGATGTTCTATGCAGTAGAGTGTATGACACTGACCATATATGACTGGAGCACTTCCCTACTGAGCAACATGAAACATCAACTCAGTGAGTGTAAGGCAGGTAGGATACGGAAATTTGGGTTCTTGAGCACATTTTTCTTCGAGCGTGTTCTAGGATTGAGCCCTAGAGTGGATGTTCCTCTCCACGGGGTTCGAGATCTGGCCCAACGTTGTTGGGCAGATGTGATGTGCAGACTGGGGGGTGGTAGGGTGGCCAACCCCTATCCAGCTGACTTTTTTCCATGGTGGCAACGACATATTTTTGCCATAGATGACTACCCTTATGCAGGAATAGATTTTCAGGGGGATCCGGACATGCCATTGCCACCAGGATCAGCATATGGAGACATAGGTAACGAATCTCAACCCTCACTCTTTTTTAAAATTTTTGAAGTATTTAATTTTTTTTTGTTTTCTTGATTATATGGAATCAAAAAGACATGTTTTTGGGTGACAATACATCATGACATCTACCATTCATGTGCATATGTGGGACCATGGCGACCAGAGGGATTCTCACGTCATAGACGGAGGAGAAGAGGAGATGATATCACCGGTGTGGATGCGGAGCGAACGCTCCAAAACATCCATACCAACTTTGTGTGACTGACTCACAGGGTTCCCATGGCATAAGTCGAGGACTTTCCTGAGGCTATTCAAAGACAGGTGGTGGGTGTACCACGCGCATGGGTGCGTTTATTCCGACGGATAGCTAGAGCCGTGGTGACATATCATGATCACAACCCTCCTCCAACTCCATAGGACTAGACACCTGGGAGTGTATCTATTTTGTACTATCGTGTATATGATGGTGGCTTTCAAAGCCCCAATTTTGTATTATGACACTATGTATTACCACATTTTTTATTTATATAAAAATTTTTATGGTGATCGGTTTATTTATTTACATGTGTAAAAATTGTGTTTATGATTAATTTATAACGAATGAAACAAATGCCAATCTAACACGTAGTTAGCATATGAGTCAGCAACTTGATTATAATTTCTTGGAATGTGTATATATGTTATACTCTCAAATTGTCGTTCTAACAATCTCACATGTAAGAATCTCCTCAATAACGTCGGATCTCTAACATGGTACAAACCATTTAGCTATGACACTACTAACTCTGAATCAAGACGTACCTCAATAGAGAGAACACCATGCGAAATGGCATCCCGTAGAAGCTCAATAATGGCACTATATTCAGCAACATTGTTGGAATATGGCCGTAGACATACACCTCCTGAAGATAGTACTTGACCCATAGGAGTATAAATCACCCAAGCAGCTGAGGCTGAGTGCTAAGTGTGATGGCTTGCACCATCCATGAATCCTATGTAGGTGGAAGATTCCATTGACATCTGCCACAAGAAATGGAAACTAATCACAAACCCTATCACGATAAACAAGAACTAACTATGCAAAAAAGCTGTACAATAATATACAACAAACAACCTTGGCTAAAGATCATGCATAGCATTTTTTGAGATAGAGCCCATTTCTAGGCTTCGCCAAGGCCGTCTCTTCGTAATCCACTAACTCATAGGCACCCTTCTCTAATACACACTTGACCACGTAAGGACCACTCCACATAGGATGGAACTTCCCTGCCCTAAAGGGTTATTTCTATTGATCCCACAAAAGGACCAAGTCTCCCTCACTAAACACTCTTGGACGGACAGACTTATCGTACTAGGCCTTTACGCGACGCTTATTAACCTCTAGAGTCACCAAGGCATCTCTACGCTGCTCATCAAGTTGCTCAAGGTGAACCAAATGCTCCTCCAAAGGTGAATTGTTTGGTAAGAGTTCCATGGCTAACTTCAATGAAGGAATCTCGCATTCAATCGGCGATATCGACTCCACTCCATGAACAAGCTGATATGGAGAAAAACCAGTGGCAGTCTTAACCACGGTTCGATATGCCCACAAAGCAGGGTACAACATAATATGCCAGTTTGTCTTGCTTTGTGCGATGGTTCATTGGAGAATGGACTTAAGTGATTTATTCACAGCTTCAACCTATCCATTTGCTTGAGGATAGTAAGAAGAGGAGTTCTCTTGCTTATACCCTAACTTGGATGCCAACTCTTCCATCATATGGTTCTGAAAGTGCGAGCCATGGTCAGTGACAAGCTCTCTCGGAATCCCGAACCAAGTAATGATTTGGTTGAATATGAAGTGAGCGGCTGTCTCACCATCGGATTTTACTATAGGCATTGCCTCAGCCCATTTCATGAAGTAATCAACAGCCACTATGATATGATGGTGCCCCCCAGCCGTAGCTGGGTTGCAATCCATAAAATCGAGCCCCCATTTGGTGAAGGTACTGGCAGTGATAATAGGGTGTAAGAGGGCAGGCTTCGAGCGCATATTACGTACAAACACCTAGCAAGGGTGGCACCTCTTGACCGCTTCAATACACTCCTTGAAGATCGACGGCCATAAATAACCTGCTCTCAAAATATTTTGAGCTATAGAAAGCCCAGATAAATGACCACCAAACTCCCCTCTGTGGCAATCATTGAGCACTACCTCAGCCTCATCATGAGTTAAACAATGTCGTAAAATGGAATCTACTCCATGGCGGTACAAAGTATTGTCCACTATGAGGTAGTTCTTGGAAACGTGACGCAATTGTCGTCGTTCATCTCGCGAGAGGTGAGTAGGGGTCCTCTATGTTTGTAGATATACTATGATATCCCCATACCATGGGTCAGCCGTTGAGATTAAGAAAATGTGTTCATCAATGAACGTATCTTCACATACCAACTCCTCAGCCTCACTTGGAAAATCCAATATGAGCTCTGCAAAGATTAAAGATTTCTTCGATTTTGCCGAAACAAATTCGAGATAAAACTCTTGCAGGATGACAATCCATTTATTATATTTTCCCCTAATCATCCTACGTGTGAGGACAAATTGAAATGGATTGACATGGGAAACAACCAAGGTTTGGCGAAGGAGAATATAATGTCTCAAACGCTATACCACATGTACGGTAGCCAAGGCAAGCTTCTCAACATGAGAATACCGAATCTCTGCATCAATAAGGTTTTGGCTTAGATAATATATGACATGCTCTTGGAGCTCCTCATCCTCTTGAACCAAAACCATACCAATCATCTCTAAAGATGTGGCCACATATAATAGGAAATCACGGCTATAATCTGGAGGACTAATCACCGGGGTCGATGCTAGGGCTCGCTTAAATGCATCGAAGGACTCCTAGGCTCGCTCATCCCATTCAAAGGGAGTATCCTTCTTCAGGAGACGCATGAAACCTCTAGTCAAATTGGAAAAGTTGACAACAAATATTCATAGGAAGTTTTCCATGCCTTGCAAACACTGAAGATGACAAATATTTCACGGGGGAGACAACTGAAGTATTGCCTCCACCTTCAAAGGGTCGACTCTTATACCCTCTTTCGAAACGATGAATCCTAACAAACGACCTGACTTCACGCAAAAGATGCACTTATGAGGGTTTAATCTAACAGCATAGTGCTGGCACCTTTTGAACACCAATCTCAAGTGATAAGAATGACGCATCCTCATGCGAGAATGAGCAGTGAGGTCATCCAAAAATACTTCAATGATAGACTTGAGATCGTGGAAGATCAAGGTCATTGCCCACTGAAACGTAGCTCCGACGTTTTTAAGGCTGAAAGGCATTTTCCGATACGCAAATGTTCCCCAAGGACAAATAAATGCGGTATTGTGTTGGTCCTCGGGTTTAATTTGGATCTGATTATACCCAGAAAAGCCATCCATAAAGGAGAACACCTCGCTACCCACACACTCATCCAAAATCTGATCTAGAAACGGTGTGGGGAAGTTATCCTTAGGACAGGCGCGATTTAAATCACGAAAATTAGTGCATATACGGATCGCTCCCTGCTTCTTATCCACTATAACGGGGTTTGAAACCCACTCCATTAAGGGAACGGGATAGATGAAACCCGCTTTCAATAGCTTTTCTATCTCTACCTTTATGACGGGTGCTTTTCTAGGATTCACCGCGCGTAAACGTTGTCGAACAGGCTTAGCGTTGCGGTAAGTCTTAATCTCATGTTCGACAATCCGAGGGTCAATCCCTGGCATCTCATCATAAGACGAAGCAAAAATATCATGGAATTCCTTGAATAGCTCGGTATAATCTTGAATCTCATCTTGGGAACAATCCGCCCCAATGTAGACATCCTCAATTGTACCAGGATTGCGAGAAATGTTGATAGGAATAGTTGATGATATGTTCGCCATGTTTCCATCATCCATCTGACCAGGAGAGCTTAATGGAAGCATAGGTCTACCAACTTTCTGATTAAGAATATCCCTATAATCCTCATGCTCCAAAAGGTCAAGCTCTAGAAGGAAATATGATCTATGATGAAGTTCCTCCCATGGTGGCTCAACTCCCGACATAGCCTCGATAATCGCTTCATCTGAAGGGAAAACCGTATCAAGGTAGTCGTGGGCATGAGAATACTATACTACCCATGCCGGCAGCACATAGGGGTCTTCCTCCTCCATCCACGAAGAGGAATAAAAAGGCTCTGCAGCATACTGGAGATTAGCTTGGTAAGCTATCATGACTACAGGAAATGGCATGCTCATCTCAATGGGCTCACTCGAAGGACTCGGTGAAGGAAGAATCCAAGGATCTCCCATATGACTTGTGCAAAAAGGCACCGATCTCGTAGACATTGAAGCACCATCGAAACTAGATCCTATCATGAGGACGGGTGCAGGACAACTAAAGGTTCCCATGAGGGACGGATACATGCCTACACACACACTCCCAGTTGCCGGCTGGGAATGTTCAACTTTCGGAACCGAAGCTTCTAAATATGTAGTAACAGGTGGATTCTTGAATGCCATTTGATCAATCATTACAATCTTCCCATTATGTGGAAAGCATACAATGCGAAACACAGAAGACGCAATGTCTTGCATACTATACATCCAGTTCCTTCCCAGTAAGAGAATGTAGACGAGGGGTGCATCAACCACCTCAACCTCTATCGCAACGGTCTTCCCTCCCAAATGGACTTTAAGGGAAGGGAGGATATCGTGTGGCCTAAACAATCTCCCATCAAAAGCAGTTAACATGGTCGTAGATTTTGACAACTCAGGAGAACCAAGACCCTTCCAACAAGACAAAGACATCACAGAAGCAGCAGCGCCCTCATCAATCACAGTGCGCTTGACGATCATATTAAGACATTCTACATGCACCAAAAGGGACACATAGTAGGGAAAGCGAGGCTGATGTCCTGTGGTTTCAAATTTGATCACTGAGGAAGAATCATCACCATTCACACCAAGAGCGGAAAGCAAATCCTTCCTTTGCGATGGACAACTCTGAAGCACTTCCAATGCAGACATCACACAAGGAGTATGGCCCAAGTCCTCGACAACTGAATAATTTTGGGCGGCTCGGGCATTTGGGTTATGCCCCGAATGCTTAAGTACCCCCTTAGGAATGCGAGGTGAAGCCTCAGGTTTATCCACAGGTTTCTCAATGCGCAAAGGAGTTCCTGGTGGATCAGGTTCTTTTCCTGGGTTGGGTTGTGACGAAGTATAATCTTTCGCACGCGCCACAACTTTTGAGGCATGAACGATATTAATGCACCCATGACCACTAGTTTCAGTAGGATCTTCATCACTAGATTGATCATGGGACTTCGAGTTCATATTATGGTTATGCGGTAAAGGGTTCATTAACACAGCTGGGCCCTGTGCTATGAACTTCAAAGCTTCATCCATTCTAGGGCACAAGTAAGTGAGGTGATCGTCCTTACATAGCTTGCAAGGAAAATTAACCTTACGTTTATTCTGCTTGTCCCCCCCATCATTTTTACCGTTCTTTTCATTATTGTTGGCATTTTCATTCTTATTCCCACCCTTTTTATTATTATTGTTTTTACCCTTTTTTCTATTCCGTCCGGGTTGCTGGTTACCCTTCTGGTCGAACGATTGCACAGAAAGTACATTCAGCATTTGGGCAGGCTGAGACGAAGCCGTAGCTTGTCCCGAGGTAGATTGGTTGATTGACAATTGAGCAACTTGTTTCACAACCGAACCTGTAGGTTACTTACTTGCACTACCCACAATGCCATCGGCATGTGGTCCAGGTTTGACCTTGGGATCGAAACTAGAACGAGGAGCATTGGGTATAATCTCATATAACAAACCAGACTGAGCATAGATCAAGTCTAGTTCCTGTGCCCTAAAGATTGTTTGCTCCTCATTCTGCACTCCGGATGTGGAAACATCCTTCGCTATATATGGCAATAAATATTTGAGGAACCACTCAAGGAGGAACTCCGGTGGTAAAAAGGATTTAATTAATCTCTTCTGTCTACGCCATTCCTGAATATGATCAGAAATATGGGTGGCTTTATCTTGCCAAAATGTCGACAAGAGTTCAGTACCAACATCATAGCGCACTGGTAGCTAGAAGTGATTAAGGAAATTCATCGCAAGGTCGTCGAACAAAGTAAAGGCACCCCTAGGTAACTCTATATACCATTTTGCCACCGGCCCTGTGAGGGTGCGTTGAAATAGTCTCAAACGGACTGAGTCCTGATGCAATGAATTGGAAGAGCACCATAGGTGGAATGTCATAACGTGTTCACTCGGATCCTCTCCTGGTTTTCCTTCGAACTTAGGGATGTCCGAAGGAAGCTTGGTAGGGACAACCGGCCAAGCTGGGTCATGAGCCACAGGATCGTTCGTAAGTCTCGATAAGTCAGGTAGATTGAGTGTCGCGAGAAAAGGGAGCCTAGGATGATGAGGTCTATGGACCGCTCCCTGGTTCATATAGGATTGACTACCACCATGACCTTGGCCATAGTGACCTCCTCCTATATGACTCGTATAGGGTGGCGTGGAAGTACCATAATGAGGTGGACCTTGACTAGTAGGAGCTACAAAGATGTAATTAGGAGAGTAAGTAGGTTGTGAATACCCTCCTCCATAAGGTGGAGAGACCTGTCCATACTGCGTCCCATAATGGGGTCCATAGGGCATCGCTTGCGATGCCCCATGAGACACTCCATAGGTAGGGATATATGTTCCAGAAGTAGGAATATACATACCGGAAGTAGGGATATATGTCGTGGAAGTAGCAATCTGACCTCTAGAAACATGAACATAACCTCCCGAAACCACGGGTGGTATATAGGCTTGAGACACAATTGGTCTAGTAATCGTAGTACGGATCTGACTCATAGCTACATGCCAACTCGAAGGACCATGTGAGTAAGGTGGAAGGTTTACATTTGAAGAACTCGAAAGCAGGGACGAAGGGATATCTGTAAGAAGATATGTACTAGTGCCTATCGTCACTCATCTGGAACCTAGTATCCCTATCGGATCACTAACTCTAGACCTAGGAGGTATCTAAAATGGGGCTTCCACCACTGGGATGGAAGGTGCAATGTGACTAGTACTCCCAAACCTCTCCGCAAGGTAAGGCATGGGATTGCCCCCAGGCATAGTGCTAGGCTCAAAGTCGGATTCAACATGAAATGTCAAATCGTGCATAGGAAAACCAGTCGTAACATAACTACTGTAGCTAGTGTTAGGAGGGTCAAAGTGAGTCTCGGCATCATCTGGCATTCCATACTGGTAACGCGTCAATGGGGAATCAGCCCTAGGGTGAGTAGGTCTATCATGCAAATATCCTATCTGGGAAATCACAGGACCGAACTCAGCTAGGTTAGGTGAAGGATCGTACGTAGGAGTAAGTTCCCCATCATCAATACGAATGGGAGGAGGTGGCTCAGGAATAGTATCTGAATGATCCTCCATGGTGTGTGAATCAGTGTGTGACATAGTCCGCCTAGACAGTCTAGGCCCCTCTCCCAAAGGAGGAGGAGAAGTGGAAGGAGAAAGTCCTACTAACCGACGAGAATGGTGCGGAACCGCACCCGAATCCACAATGACTCAACAAAAAAGAAAAGACTCTCTATTTACGTAAACCCTAGGCCAACTAGCATGCACAGAGCAATCACTAATAAAATCTAAATCCAAATGCAAGAAAATAAGGGCTAGATAAGTGAGCTCCTGAATGTGGCCGGTATGTCTCACCTAGGAGAGGCTTGAGAGGCCCTTGTCACCACATGTGGAGGTTCGAAACCAATTATTGTGGCCCTCAGCTTCAACGCGTAAAGAGACTGTGTTGTCCAACCCCAACCTGGCTAGGACACATGCAGAATAACCTCTACACATACCCCCTCGATATCCTAGGTAAGGTCACTAAGGTCACCTCAATATAATCAATGCTCAGGCGGACAGTCGCAGGCGGGATTGACCGTATGGGCAGGGTAGCAAAGCCCGAAACTCCTGAAAGAGCCCCCAGATATGAATACAATCCTGGCTATATCGTCGATGCTACATAGTTATCGACCAGGGGTTATCCCAATCAACAACCACTCACACTGCCTATTGCTTGACTCCCTTTTGAGAGGAGCTTCCTGAGAATGCCGGTTATATCAAGGATTTCACACACTCCCTGGACAGACACCTAGTTGTTGTCATTTAGTGATCTTGGAGAATTAACTTTCAATGAACTATTCCAAGATCCTAAAACCTAAGCTTGTTGGTGCACCCTAAAAAAGAAAAGAGTGTAATTCATTTTAACTAGCGTTGATTTTAGTTGGCTTTATTACTCAAAAATAGGATATGGTCGTGCAACTAATGGTGTTATGACGCAACAAAAAGAAACATGCACACCTAACAATCAATGCAAATGCATTGTGTCCATGAAAACAGTGTATGCGTACTACGTGTAATGCACAATTTCTTCTTCAAATGATGAATGCAAATTTCCCTATATGAAGTCCTAACTATTACTCCAAAGCAAATTTAGATCTAGTGCAAGTACAATGCAAAGTGCAAAATGCAATGCATGATGATAAGCAAATGTTTTTGGATTTTTTGAAATAAAGAGATACAAAAAGCAAAAGAATGATTCTACCCACCCCAGACTCTGCAAGCACACATAAACAACATTCCAGCAAAGCACTAAGGCAAAAGGACTCTAATGCACTAATCTCAAACAAAAAATCAAAGATGCCATGACAAGAAATTTCCTAAAAGAAAAAATTTAGGCTAAAAAAAACATTTCTGGTCAGAAACAGAGGTATTAATAGACTCAAGCAGTGCCAAAGGAGACTAAACAACTAACAGAATTCACCCAGCAATCCACTATCTTCCACAAAAAGGTAAAAACCAGAGTATACGTGACTGTGCACAGTAAACCCGCGTGTATATGTGGAAATCCCAGGAAAAACCGCGTGTATACGTGACTGTAAGTGACAAACCCGCATACAGGAAGAAAAGATGCACAAATCCAAGGCAAACAGACAGGCTAAGACTAAATTCACACCAATCAGGCTCTACCAGGCATACATGCCCCCATACCCGACACAGAAATAAGAGAGAGATAGAGCAATTCAAATACATTGAATGCCAAGAAATCAACCCCCAAAGGACAATTACTAGGAAATCCCCAACGGAGTCGCCATTTCTGTTATCGAGAGAAATTCCTATGGCTTGGGGCACCACAATAGATAGCTAGACTCCAAAAATCAATCTTTCCCAATATGCAATAGAAATAAAATGTCTAACACTAAAGGATCGAACCTCGTACATTATTCTGGACGGTTGAAGTAGATCCCCATTGAGCTTTCCAATCTTCAGCTTGAATTGATATAATACTTCCTCAACAACAAGTAAACAATACAAGTATACTATATTTCATGGTGTTAGATCTATTCTAGCATATATAATCAATAATGTAAAAGCATTTGACATATTCCAATGGATACAATATTCATTCAAATACACATTACTGGACAGGAAAAGATATTTCTATTAATATGAATCAGAGATTACAAGTGACAACCTCTGACGGCACATCTGCAAACTGGAGAAACTGAATCCCCCACTTGGGCCTCCACCACCTCAATCCTCCATCACTTCGATAGCAAGCTCACTAGCAAAAGGCAAGCTTGGGAAGAACACAACAGTGCTCCAAGGGACAAAGGGATGCAGACTCGAGCATAAGTTCTAACAACAATGGACTATAGTTTTGTTACTCTCAATTCTCTCTTATGCTTTCAATGTCTCAAGGGGTTCCTTATATAGCTTTTCAAATGGATACTGAAAGGTCGAATCCGTGCGATCTGAAGGCATATGGAAGGCCAGGAGTCATATGAGTCGGATCCAAGTCAAGGAATGCTCCAAAAGGATTTGGATTATTCATACATCCCAATGTACGCGACTATAGGGGGAATATCCGCGTATGTACGCGGTTATCGGGGAAAAAGCCGCTAATATCACTTTTCTTATGTTTTTAGGGATGATCAAGGATACATCAAAAGACAAAAAGTGGTCCATAAGGGCTAATGAGTCTGTAGTGGGACCGGGGAAGGCCATACAATGTGTGATTCACCTAATGTGGTGAAATCTGCTATAACATTCTAGAACCCCTTAGTTTGCGGCTTACTCTTGTTGAGCAGGGGGGCTCCAGACAAACTGGTTGTGACAATGTCAACAAATACAAGACTTATTTGGTACCCTAATGGATAACAACTATGTCTCAAGATGTGTGTGACAGAGGGGTGTTGTTTGGATGCCTATCCCTAAAGTCCTAACTTAGCTACAAGATTGTTTTGTCCTCAAGTGAGGTTACAATGTTGGTTGTATTTAGTTAATTTTAAGGCTTGCTCGGGGTCATGAACCGAGATTTTCACTTCAATGGTGTGAATTGTGTGCAACTGATGTGTATGGAAAACCCAACAATCCACATCAAAGATGTTCCAATCTCACTTCCAAGATGTAAATATAATGCAGTAAAGAACACTAAAGAACAATAAAGCTGCAAACTAAAATTTTCTTCCAAAAATAAAATTTTGCTTGAAACAAATAAGTAGTCAAAGGAACTTTTAATCAAATGTAGGAAATAGGCATGGGGTTTAAACTATGGAGCTCAACTAGAACAAATAATAAACCAAGAAGGGAGATCTCAAAACATACCAAGGGGATGTAAAAATATCATCAATGGAAATAAAAGAAGTCAAAATAGGGTTTAAGACAAATAGGGGGTTTGAAACAGGAATAAAAATCACAAAAAACAAACTGAAAACTGTCGGTCGCACCTGCTAGAGGAACAGACGCAATATGGGTCGCATGGAACAAAGGGTCAGTCGCGATCTGAGCAAAAAACAGTCAAGTCACACAAAAAAGAGGGTTAAACATGACTGGTTCAATCAAAATTGGGTCACAGTAGCAACTGGGCTCACTCCTGAAGCTGGGACAGGAGCGATCTGGGTTTTTAAACCAAGTCACTCTTATTGGGGCTAAAGACGCGACCTAGGTCAAGCTTATCGGGCGAAAAGGAGTGACTAGTTCGTGGCTTTCGGTGAGATAAGTGTGACTCAACCCAAACATAAATTTTTGAAAAAGCAAAGTTGGCTAGGGCCGAGGGTGTTCGGATTATAACCCTCCCTTCTCCAAACTCGTCAATTCTGCGTAACTTAGGGGTCTTTTTAGTCCTTATTGACTCACTAGTACCATTGGGTCCACTTGTCCTAATGGGGCCACATGTACTAGGCACTAGAGTGTGGGGAACATTGATTGAGGATAACTACCACTAATTGCACTTGCATGCATCATTTTGGGTGCCTCATAGACTAATCCCTACAATTTAGGAGCCACTGGGAGTGCCAACACCAACCTCCTTCAGTTGTCAATAGTGGGTGACTAGTGAGTCCTAGCTATGAGTCAGTTACATTTAGTTACATTCAGTTGGTGCAATTATTTGCATGGATACATGTAGGAAGGTGCCTTTTCTCACCTAGCACATTAGTTAGACTAGTTTAACTGATTCTAACTGATTAAGAGAATGAATTAGATAACTGGAGATAACTAGTTAAGATCCGATAGTGATTTAGACATGTCCAATTATCCATGCAGTCAGATTGAGTCAATCAATTCAAATTTCCTCTCATAAATTCAAATTGTCTGGCTATTAATGCCAGTGTATTCCATTGTAATAATTATCCATTTTTACATTTGATTAATGAAAGCATATACAGCTGCAACTCCTTATTGCGTTGTTGCATATCATATTCTGAGTAAATTTTTTTGTGGAATCTTGTGTAAGTTGTGTCTTGGTCCATATATTCTTGGAGCTCAATTTTATATGGTATCAAAGCTTTGGCATGACAAGGCACTTCTTCTTCTACAGATTTCATGTTGGATCTATGAAGCAATTTGAGCAAAAAAAACTCAAAACATTCCAAATCTGCACCAGAAGTTTTAGATTTTACCAAATAATTCCTGGAAGCCCAACCTTGTTGATCAAGCTTGCTTGATTGACTAAGCCAGGTGTGCCACAAACTCCAAAATTGCAGGTTGTTCGACCTTACTTTGTTTTTTTGTGTAATTATAGGTACAACTTCAGATGTATTCGAAATAATTAGTTCCTCTTCTTACTCCATCCACAAGATATACAGAATGGAAGATGAATATGGTTTCATCTCTAAAGAGACAAGATATCTATGAGTTGTCTATTGGACTTGTTAAATATTCTTATAAATATGAGAATGACTAGCTAAATGACGGTGATAGAGCTTTCGGAACAATATGTATGGCCCTTTCTCCAAACTTTTGTTACCTTATTGGTTCTGTTGAATACCCAAAGGATCTCTGGACAAAATTGGATAGAAACTTTGGCAAGCACAATGAGGATTATAATAGAAATTTGGAGAGAAATCCCAACACCACAAGAGTTCTTTATTTAAAATTCTCGGCCTCTACTCTCTCTAATGAATTTGTTCAAGATGAAGAAGAAGTAGAATCTTCTACATTGTCAATTCGAATTGAAGAAAGTCTCCTTGCAATGACTCCTTCTCCTGCTGCTCCAAAAGTTTATGAGATATATGATATCTCACATTCTCATATGGCTGATCCAGAAGAAGACATTCAAATATCTGATATTGAATAAAAACTATGCTTCACTTCTATGCAAATATTCTCCAATGGTTCTCCTTTAAATTCTGTGCAAAATTCGACAGTGATTGCTTCAGAAATTGAAGAGGAAATCGATTTCTCTCCCTATAATGTTGTTGATGGTGTGAAGATAAGTAATAACTTTTATATTTTGGAAATAATGTCATATTGTAGGAGTGATCCATTTTCTCTCCTTGGTCTATATCTTCTAGAAATTCCTACAGGATTGCATGCACCAATATTCATAATTTTGAAGAAGGAGAAAACGGTGCACCTACCATCTCAATGGGCCACACTATTGGATATTATATTAACTTATTTGGATATCATATGATCTTATTTGGATATTATATGATATTATTTGGTTCAATTTGTAATTTACAAGAGCCTTCAGTCATGCTTGTAGCGACTCTCATCAATTTTGGTGTGACAAATCAAGTACCGCAAGTCTTCTTCAAATTTATTGTTGGGGATTTGATGTTAGTTTCCTCTTATGAGGTTTATAATATTATATATTTTCAATCATTGGTTATTTATGAAGCTATATCATATTATGGATTTCAATCATTCTCTCTCCACAATCGCAGGGCTTCTCTACCTTTGATCACATGCTCATCTCCTCACAGAACTAGTAAAGAGGGATACATTTTGCATCTTCCTAGACACTTGCTCCTAACACTTGGAGCTGATATTACCTCACATGGTTTTTTGTTCAATGCTGAAATCAATTGCTTGGGTGTTCCTCATATGGTTCAAATTCTCAATCACTTTTTCTCTCTCATCAGTTGATTTCAGTTTCTCTACATGGGTCCAGTTTTCATCTTGCAGTTGTCTATATTTCTGATTTAGTTGAGCATATTCTTCTTCATCCAAAGAGGAAGATTCCTCTAGATATAATCATTTAGTTTGGATGCAGAATTTCACATGCTAGACCCCAGCATACCTATGCATAGAAGAACAAGCTTGGTCCTGATTTTACCTGCTTAGTTTGAGGGGGGTATTTTTCCCATGAGTTTTTTCCCTATTTCCTTGTTTGTATTAAGCGGTTAATTTTTGAATTTTAGCTGTAATGGGTGACCTTTGGTATTATTTATTAGGGCCCATATTTTTCCAAGTTATAATTTAGGGGGGTTCAAGGATTATAATCCTCCCTTGTCCAAACTGGTCAATTCTGCCTAACTTAGGAGTCCTTTTAGTCATTATTGATTCACTAGTACCATTGGGTCCACTTGGCCTAATGGGGCCACATGTACGAGTCACTAGAGTGTGGGGAACACTGATTGAGGCTAACTTCCACTCATTGCACTTTCATGCATCATTTTAGGCACCTCATAGACCAATCCCTACAATTTAAGAGCCACTGGGAGTGTCGGCACCAACTTCCTTCATTTGTCAGCAGATGGTGACTAGTCATGCCTAGTTATGAGTCAGTTACATTCAGTTAGCACCATTATTTTCATGTATGCATGTAGAAAGGCACATTTTCTCACCAAATTTTTCTCCTCTTCCACAAGGACCCTAAAAGTAACACCACCCCTATGTTGACCATATTGTACATTATCTCTTTCATCTTTAATTTGTTCATTTTTCTTCATTAAATATGTATTATTTTCCTTCTCTTGGAGTAATTGATAGGAACGAAAATATTTTTCATCATGTCCTACAAATCAATAGGTGTACTTACTATTTTCTATAGGTATAATGATTCTTCGTGACGGTGACCTCTGGTATGAGAAACTATGCACCATGGCATCCCTTTCGTATTCAATGGATTCATGGCACCAGAAGCAAGGTAATTAAAAAATGTTGGGCATGAATATTTATAATGGCCTTCTCAGTTATAGTGTGTACACCATACGTTTTCTCAAAATTATTCTCCCTTGTTGATGTCTTGGATCTGAAGTGACATGTTAGCTAACTGCGACTCGATTTGTGACAACATTACCAGTCCCTCCAATTGTTGAGGCTTCCAATTTGATGGAAATATATAATGCTTCGATCCGCAACACAATATTTTGTTGCATTAATGATACCTGGATATGTGGCAAAAGCACAGCTATAAACCATTCCTTATGTTGTGCACCAAACATCTAGAAACTTACCCTAGCCATCAGAGTCTTGAATCTTTGGTCGAAATCCCATACTAATTTAGTCATTGTTTCTTTACCTCCTTTAGTTTTGTAATACATTATGACTCATACTTAGGTTTCTTAAATTTGTTTGTCACTCCTTCCTTGATCTCAATTAATGTCTTTAGTGCATTCTGAGCAAAAAAATTTATATACCAATCTAGGGCTCGACCTCTAAAATTCGTGATCATCTAATATCCTCTTACGATTTCATATTGCACTTGTAGAATAGTCCACACAGCTTCACACAAAAACCAATGCTTCTCTAGATCCTCTAATCCTATCCCATTAAAATAAAGAAACTTCATACAGTCCCCAGCGATCCTAGGTCTCTGGGGTATCGACGAAACTGAACTTAGTGGTGTACTATGAGGAACTTTAGTATGTGAATTTTTATGCTGACTATTATTAAGAAAATACTATGATGAATTCTTAGGTATTACCTCAATTTCAAGAGATGTACATGGGTTCGCAGATATGTCACAACCTCGAGCCTAATTTAACTCTAGATCTTCCTCTTCTTCTAAGACAAGCTTCTACTCTTCCTCTTCACCACAATATTCTTCATCGAGTAGTGGTACTGATTCGTAGTCTCTCCTGTTGTTCACGCTGCAACTCTCTCTCCTATTCACAGTCCTTCTCCTCTTATTTGACTGAAACTTCTCCCCATTCCTTAGGTAACCACTCTCTTTGTCAGTGTCACTTACACCTTCACTGAACATTTTAGCCTATCTGGTACATTATTCTTCAGGACATCCTCTAGTTGACACTTATTCTCCTATGCACAATTTCTCTACTCTTCGGATTCCATCCTAAGGATCTCCTTTTCACATACCATAATTTTAAGCCACAATTTTAAGAAATTCAAATACCTACCTCATGGCCCTCAAAATAATTCTTTTTGTTTCACTATAATATTTTATAGTATCCACAACAATATTAGTAATATATCCCTCAAAAATACTATCAACCTAGAAATCAACAACCCTCGATATTGTGTTATCGACACTCTTTAGTCGTTGAATGAACTGTGGCATCAAACTCTTAGGTTCCCCTCCTTGGAAATTCTTCTTTTGGAGCGTTAGCCTTGCCAGCCACTCATATAACACAATAGGAAATTCAATGAAGAAAATTTCATGAATATCATAATAAACATACCTTCCCATCCATTCTCCAGGAGTGAGTCGCAGATTTATGTTTTCTTCCTCAGCAAATTCTCTTGCCTTGTAATCAACCCAAGCATGAATCTTTAGTTTCATCTAATTCCAAAACATGTCTCCTTCACAATGATCCTGCTATCGACAACGAAAGCATTTGTTGGTACAAACTCACACAAACCAAGGTTTATACTAACGGGTACCAACAAACCCCAAGATATTGGCCCAGAAGGAGTTGAAGCCTTCCAAAAACACCTATGATGCAGGTGAAGTCTCACCCAAAGTACCTATGGGAGCTTCAAGATCCAGGATGGCATAGTAGTGAAGGGGGGTTATACTACCATATACCCTGATAGAAAACCCATCGATAGATCATGCATTGCACCATGAATTCATATTATTAGTACCAAACATATCCATTATTATTTTTTACTTGGACAATAGCATACATTATTATTCATTTAACATTTATGATTCATAAAGCAAGAAATAACAGAACACATCACACACAAAATAAAAACACGATTTAACGTGGAAACCCAAACCAAGAGAAAACCACAAATGTGTTCATTTATTCATAATATTCGCAAACCAAACACTTATTTTCTGTGCACTCATCTTATAGACACTATCTCCATCGTCCTCTTACATAAATCCACACACACAGGTTGCAGGCCGACTCATACTCTACGACTCAGCTCAGTCTTCTACCCTAAACAACATTACATCATTTTCAACTGACTTGAATATTAATGAAATATTAATCAACTTGAATATAAATGAATTATAAATTCCCAACCCATTACATGTTTAGTGGATCTAATAGCCTGATTTACATCTTGTTCCACTATTCGAATCGTTACATAAGTGGACAAAAATCCTAACTAACTAACAAACCTTTTGATTAAACTTCTTCAAAAATAGTACTTTTCCTCAACTTGTTCCTCAATTGTTGGACTTGTACCCTTCTGTCGCAACCCTTAAACTAAAATTTGCGAAACTGGGTGCCAAAATACCCTGACCAAAACCCTATACAAACACACGGTTCCTAGATACTTGGTTTTTAATTATTTTTTATATTATTACATTTATACTTTGTTATCCTCGATAATTAATTAGTATATATTTTAGTACTTTTCCAAAAATGTATCTTTGTTTTTTGATTTATAAGAAAGTTATAATTAATTTTTTTCATTTTAAAAATAAATATTAAAACATATATAAGTTTACAATTTCTTCATTTCAAAAATGATGTTTAATGAATTAAATCATTATTAATTGAATTAAAGTTATCATCTTTTGCATTTAGCTTATACCTTTTAGTTAACATACGAATGAGGCTAACCATGTCTATGTTGTGTAGAGTTTCATTGGCTAAATCACAAATGATATATCTCCATATATTCTAAATTTCTTAATATATATATATATCATTTTTGCATGAACATATTACAAGAAAATACTCTAAAGGTACCCATCTCGAAACAAGTAATGGAAAATGGGGTTATGTTATTTCATACCTATTATATGAGCATAAGATTTTAAAGAAAGCTAATCAAATTTTAAAGAAAGCTAATGGTGATTGATTATATATCTATATATATATATATATAAGTAAAAACTCAAGATTTTATTATTTATAATGGTTTTATAAAATGGTTAAATTTTAGCTAGATGACTTGTATTTATGGGCTTGGAAGTAGTGTGCTAGATTATGTTATGTCTGATATCCCTATATATAACAAATTAATAGATTTCAACATCTTCAACGACCATAAGCCCAAATCAGATCATAGACCTTTAATTATAACTCTCAATATTTCCATGCATAGTGATCCCAAGGAAGAAAATTATCATTCCCAAAAGCACCTAATCTTTGATAAAAACCAGCATAGATCCATCTTAAAGGTGGCTCTACCAAGTGCCAAGAGGGATCAAATATCTTGAGGTGCAAACCCTTTCTTGTCTATCAAATCCAATACTCACCCATTTTTTCCTTCAAATCACGTCTTCAACATAATATGTGTAGTTGAAATGCAAATTGGCAAGGTTGGCATGGATTATCATTCTGTCGGGTATCCCTGCACATTATTACACACTGCCATTGATGATACACAAAGGGGTATCACTTCATATATTTGATTGTGCAGGTGATATTTGTGGGAATTAATATCATATTGTTATGGCACTATATTAATACTCTTATTACCTATGAATCAATTTGTTAAGTGGGAAAATTAATTCCATGTCCCCACTTTATGCATATTCTTGTAGTCTCTGCAAGCATAAGAATTGATAATGTTGTTGCAATCGAGAGGGAAGGTAATGTTTGTATTAGGTCATTAATTATCTGTATACCTCAGGTATTAATCCATATTTTTGCAATGTGTGCATCCACCAAAAATGATAATGATAATATTGTTGCACTGAACTCCTAGGGAATATTTGTATCATATGATTAATAATCAGTTATCTGGATAGCTCAAGTATTATTTGCATTACATTGATATATTTTGTTTGCATTAAAATATTATCTACATAGCCCATGTATTATTTACATTACATAGTTGGTTTATATATGCAAGAAATGAAAAAATGATATATTATTTGCAGGTACCTTTTTAAAACCATTTTAAACAACCTTAACTCTAGTTTCTACATGATAGTAATGTCTGAAAATGATTATAATATTTGAATGTTGTTATTACAAGGGATTTAGGAGAAAGTATTAAGATGAGATTTCAGTATTTTTGTATATGATTGTGATGAGTGAATGATAAGAGGTTGACTAGTTAGTGTGATAGAGTGACTTGAAATGTGAAATCTTAGAAATTGGGCATGATTTACAATAAGAATTGATATTTTTAAATAAAAAAATATTATTAAAAGTTTGAAAAATAACCACAATACTACTACCTCTTAAATATATTTTGAAAAGTTTGAAAATATCCAAAGAATGATTAATGTGGTTTAGTTAGAATCTGGTTATTAAATTTAACCCAAGGTAATTTTTTTTATAGCTTTAAACTATATTTTTAATGCCATGTTAGCTGTTAAAATGGTATAATGTGAAAATGACAACCTCTGGAAATTTTACCTGTACATCTAAAAATTTTAATAAGAGCATATAATCTTATTAATGATATGTAATGATGAGAAAAAAAATGGTAACAACTATGTGAAAAACAAACATTCATTGGATTTATTATTTTTTTTCTAATGATTAATGTGATTTAGTTAGTTTAAAATGAAAGCTTAAGCATCTTGAGGAAATGTGATCCTCAACACGTTTCATATATGAATTTATAATTGGCTTTATTTTTTTTATTATGTTTTGATATTTATTTTATTTTTATCAAGCCGACTAATGTTTTGGCATATTCAAATTATATATGTATATATATATAGAGAGAGAGAGAGAGACGACTATAAGTTATAAGCATGGAAGGATTTACACATCCTCCCCCTACTGGGATGTAGAATGCGCCTCTCAACACAATACAGAAGAAAATTAGATTTAAAACATTGATTTAATATTAATTTTTTTAACTTAACAATATGATGAAAATTTCATTTTGTAAAATAATTAATAAGAAAATTAATGAATAGAATATAATTGTAATAATAAATATTTGGTCTAGGTTAATATTTCACTTTTAATTTAGGTTAAAATAAATTATCACAATAATAATTAGAAAAAAAAATAGTAATTGTGTTTAATATGGTGAGATTTCTTTATCTGAAAGAAAGTTTATGCAATTTTTTTTAAATAAAAAGTTTATGTGATTTAGTTAGTTTAAAATGAAAGCTTAAGCATCTTGAGGAAATGTGATCCTCAACACGCTTCATATATGAATTTATAATTGGCTTTATTTTTTTATTATGTTTTGATATTTATTTTATTTTTATCAAGCCGAGTAATTTTTTGGCATATTCAAATTATATATATAGAAAGAGAGAGAGAGCCGACTATAAGTTATAAGCACGGAAGGAGTTACACATCCTCCCCCTACTGGGCTGTAGAATGCGCCTCTCAGCGCAATAAAGTTGTCATTTTTGTCCATGATCTAAAAAATGAATTGTTTCATTTATCTAGTATGGAGAATATAGAAAATATCTACCATAATTTTGCTACAACCCTCTCGTCGTCCATTAACAAGTTCTCTATTGAAGTCTTGACTAAAATGAGCAATAGTAGAACCAACCCTTGGAATGATCAACAATGTAAACATGTGAGAAAATAAATTAAGCAAGCTACTATAGATTCGATAAAAATGGACAAGATAAATCACTACAAAGCCTTTATTAAAAGAAAACAAAATAATTATCTAAGTAAAAGGCAGGAAAATCGCCTACACCTCTCCAATGTGGCTCCTAAGAAATTCTAGAGCCAAATTCTAACTACCAAAAAAAGAAAACAATAAAATTGCCTTAAAATATTGGAATTCCTATCTTAAAAAGCTTTATGAATCCCCAGATATCAGAGATAACATTCAAACCCTTCTTACAATGAAATATTTTTTCTCCTTAGAAGACATATATTTCAGGGTTAAGCACTTAGAAAATGGAAAATCCAAAGACATTGAAGGCTACCAAGAGGAAATCCTAAAAATTGGAGGGCATGTCCTCATCCCGCACATCCACAAACTATTTAATCTAGAGGTTAAACAAGGGTTTCATATACCTTCGACTCAAATCCTCATTATTCCAATTTTCAAAAGTGGTGATAAAAATGACCCCTCTAATTATCGGAATATTATGATTATCCCTCTCTTAGCTAAGTTATATGGTATTGTCTTAGAAAATAAGATCAATGAATGGTTAGAAATGGAAGGTAAGTGGGCTAAAGGCCAAGCATTTTTTAGAAGGAATCATTCAACCACGAACCACCTCGTTACACTTAGGATCATTACAGATGAATAGCATTGTAATAAAACTGGTCTATTTTGTTTATTTGGGTATTTTAGAAAAGATTTTGATACCGTTCCTAGAAATAACCTCTAGAATAGGCTACAGGAGCTTAAGGTTCATTTTGAGTTGAGATTTGTCGTGATAAGGTTATACAAAAAGGTTATTTCCAAGTTTAAGAATAGTGAGGGGTGGACAACAGATATAAATTGTAATATTGGAGTTAAACAAGGTTGTCCCCTCTCTCCTACCCTTTTTGGCATTTACAAAGAGAAACTTCCCATGGCTTGGGGGTACCACAACATACAGCTTGACACCAGAAATCAATATTTTTCAATATGCAAGAGAAACCAAACATCTAACACTAAGGGATACTGAATCGTACCTTGTTTCGTACGGTTGAAGTAGATCCCCATTGAGATTTTCCAATTCACACTTGCATTAGCAATTCGCTCTCAACAACAACAAACAAGACAATCATGCTCTATAATAATGTGTTAGACCTACTCTAGCATATATATTCAACAATGTTCATGAAAAAAAAATATTCAACAATGTATCAGCAATTAAATACATCCATGGATTCAATATTCATATTCAAATGCACATAATTGGACAAGAAAATATATTTCTATTAATAAAATCAGAGATTACAATAGTGACAACCTTTGTCAGCATGTCTACAAACCGAAGAAACCGAGTCCTCCACCTGGGCCTCCACCACCTCAATCCTCCATCTCTCAATAGCAAGCTTACAAAGCAAAGAAAATATTGGGAAGAACAGAAAGTGCTCCAAAGGGACAAAGGGATGTAGAGTCAAGTATAAGCAAACTAAGTCAACAATATACTATAGTTTCTTTTCTCTTCAATTCCTCCTCTTCAATGTATCCAAGGGGTTCCTTATATAGCACTCCAAAATGGTAATGGAGGGTCGAATCCGAGCAATCTCAAGGCATACGGAAGGCCAAGAGTCAGGATCTCGGACTCATATGAGGAAAACTCCAAAACTAATTGTATTTATGCACACATTCCGATGTACATGGGTTTGAGTTAAAAAGTTGTGTGTACACGTGAGTATGGGTTTAAAAGTCACGTACAACAATAAACAGGTGTTTTTTAGGGATGATATTGGAACATCAAAGTACAATATAAGTCCACGGGGTCTAAAGAGTTTGCAGAGGGACAAGGAAGGCCATAAATATGTGCTCGACCATGTGTGGTAAAATCAGATATAACAGATGCCCCCTAATGTGTGAGGTCAGAGGGGTGACATGATTCTCAAATTCATTATAAAATCCATCCCATAAGTGGAGTAATGAATACCAAGGTGGAAGAACCAACCACTCATCATTACAATACAATATTCAATCTCTGCATGTGACTGCAAATACATAGAGTAGGCCCGGATACATAAGAGTACAATGGGCCTGAATAGGCATGATATACAAAATGTGACATGTGTGGTCATCGCCACATACAATATACAATAGATCAGAATCTCCAAAGTGGATGAAGATATACAACAGATCAAGATCTCCATAGTGGATGAAGATATCTGATATACACTGGAATCAAATCACAAGAGTTGATATCTCATGAACATTGGCATGATCAAGGAGGTAGCATATATGGAGTGCCACCAAGCTGGAAGGTCTTCTACATGAACCGCTCCAAGCACATGTCCTACTATGTGAATAGATGTGTCAAGGTCAAACATAGTAGTCCATCATTTGATTATCGGTCATTGATGTATACCGTTAACTGACGCGAGATCACCCACTGATAATGAAAATGGGAATCAAGGTACAGAGTGCAATCTAACAACTGTGAATAGATGTGTTGAGGATGAACACTTGGAAGACTCAATCGATCAGGGGACATTGATGTATTCCCAAAACTGTCGATGGCGAGAGAACCTACCGTTAGCAGTAGAATTGAGGCAAAGGTTGCAGAAGGCCCACTCCTAGGTAACAGCAGAACCACTTTTGAAAAGAGAACTGGCCTTCTACTCTTCCAAGAGGGATCCCTCACCAAATATTAACAATGCCAGATACGTACAAGTGAAAATATAAATTGTTTGTAAAATTGGTTGAAACAAGACATAGAACCATTGGGAGATGGAGTTAATAAGTGTAACAGAAATGAACAGAACTTATGCAGGAGATTTCAACACAGAGGTAAGATATCCATTCAATCACAGTCAAATTATAATTGTCTAGTGGAAAAGAAGAACATGAATAGACCATCAACACAGAGCATTGGAAAATGAATTATGTATTAACTTTAGAAGAAAGATTTAGTGGATATCTGAAACAACAGAAGAAGCATAGCATGTATGAATTCCAAACTATTATACACTTATTTTAGACATGAAATAAAACATAATGGAATAGATAAACTGGAAAAACATTCACATGAGAAAGGAAGCAATAGACTGTAATACAAACAACAGATGAATCCCTGTGTAAACGCCAACCTCGGCTCTGCAAATTTATTAAAATACTCTTGAAAGCATACACTGCAAAATTACATTGATTCCAACCCCTTCTCCTTCTTCAGGAGGTATATTTATAGCATTTTCGACTTCCTAGACCGACATCCAGGAATCAAAATTTGTTACAACTGAAAAAAAACTTCTAACAAACTCGTAAGTGACACATCGGCCATGATTTACATAAAAACTGAAAAATGAAATATGGATTGCAGGAGAAAATATGCGTGAAATTCTTCTATGCTTCCATTTAGCGAGTGACGGCTATACAGAGTTCCGATAGAGATGACCATTGGAAAGAGCATGCACATAGAGAAAACTTCCCGCGTGCTATCATTGCCACTTTTATGGATGCATTTTGAATTTGGTCAACCCGTATTGCTGAATGGCTCTCCATAGGTCAGGATCAGGTAGAGTCACAATTTCCATGTCGAATGCTTGTTCTTTGAGCTCCATCATTTTCAGGTACGAAGTGAGTTAGGGACTTAGACATAGGTTGCTTTAAAATCAAACAACAATTCAAATTCACTTGACAGCTGATCAAAAACGATCTTTCCTAACAATGATTGTTGCATGTCTCCAAACTTGTTGTTGTCTAATCAGAAATGAACCAGATGCTCCCGATACTCCTTTCGGGGCAATAAAGGACCCTTCTCTTCCCAAAATAAAGGGATCCCTCTGTCTACCAGCGGTTTGAATAACCTGATAACCTCCCTAATTTTGTGCTCAGTAACCTCTATTTTGGCTTATACAGTCTCCCACATCCTATTCTTAGAAATTACCTTTCTAGCCCTGGAGACAACAACAACCCTATTTTGGATATCGTACCGATTGGTGAAATCGTTTGACAAGGAGCTTAGGAAATCAATGACATTTTTTGCTATTACCACAAGTCTTTTCTGCATTTCCCCTAATACTGTCAGGACCTTTTTCTTGGCTTCTACCATAGCGTTTTCCTGGTCTTCAATGAAAACTATATAAGGTCAAAACTTCTCATCCTCTATAATGATCTGATCCCAGATCAAATGTCTAGCACCTTGCAAGGCAAGTTTACCGACCACCTGTTGGCTTCACTTGGCATTTTGTTGAATCAGTCCTTGGCATTTCTCTTCCATCTTTTCCTTTCCTTGCCTCTCCTCACCTTTTTCCTTTTTTCACTCCTCGATCTGCTGCTTTAACTTAACAAGCTCTGTATCTTTCATGCCTATCTGGGACATTGCTCTAGAAAGAGAATCGATGTCTATCTCTCCAGCTACACCTATGGACTGAATTGCACTCTCAGCACTCCTTCCTTGAAGCTCCCTTTCTTTTATTGCTAATATGGCCTTAATTTCGCTTCACTTTTCTATAAAACCTGGATGTCTGCTCCCCACTGCCTTTTCTTTTCTTCGAGCTTTAGTAGCTTGGATTTGCATTCAATAAGCTCAGCATTCAATGTCTCTTTCTCTTTTTTGAAATCATCCAATTCTTCTGTCTGGGCGAGCTGGGTAGCAAGGATTTTCAATTTCTTTTTTAGTGTTTGGATCTCTTTTTTCTTATCATTGAGCAAATTCTGGGCCAAGACTCCCTTATGTGTTTGTCCCTCTATTTCCATTGCTTCATTTTGCAAATTGTTGATTTGGGCCTTGAGAGCTTTGTTCTCCACTCTTACCTTTCTCAAAAGATTCAAAGTCTTTGTTTTACTTTCCTTTAGCTTGGACATCTGTATGGTGGCCTTAAGCAATCTAGCATTTAGGATATCCCTGGTTTCTTTGTTGAGGTATATTATGTTAGTAGTGGGAACCTTTGAGAGGATAACACTAACCTCTAAGACCTTATTTCCCATTGCTAAGGCTAAGCTAAGGGTGTCAGTGACATGATCCCTTACTGTCTTTAATGCCAGATTTGGGTAAGGAAACTATGTTGCCTTGTTATATAGCTCTGATGTTTCTTTGAAAGTTTTATTAGCACTTTCCTGGTAAGAGCCTAGCCAGTCTTCTTTGGATGCATGCATGTTTGGATTCTAGCCATCAAATACATATTCTTGGATTTGTAGTTTGGATTCCTTGGGCTCTTCTAGCTCCTATTTTTTCTCCACATTCTTCTTCTTCATTTGTCCCTTTGTATTTCCCTTTTTAACCTGCACTAACTATTGCCCATGTTCTATTTTCTACCTTTTGGGCATGCTAGCTGTGTCCACCTATTCAGTATCCATAGGCTACATACCCCCTCTTTTCAATGAACTCTCTGAATAGCTGACCAATGATGAGACCTCCCCATCTATTGCAACTATTTTATCCAATTCTCATTGGGGAGAAGCTATTCCTGGTAGGTATGAGCCATTGTCTCATTCTATGCTAGTATCCATTGGGGCAGGATTAGGGAAATCATCCTAGTTTGTTGCGTCCCTAAGTTTGAGTATCTCAGTGTATTCAAAAGGCTTGCACTTGTGAGCCTTCCTTCTTTTGGAAATTATTTGATGAGGGTCGTAGTTTACCGCTTGTCCCAGAGAAAACCCCATGCCCTTGAGCAAGTTGGTAACCAATGGCAAAGCAGCTCTGCTCTTGACTGTGTATGGTCCCACTTCCCAGGGGAAAATCAAATTTGAGCTCTTTTTATAGCTCAAGAAGTGCTCTTCCTCAACAATGAGTCTTTTCCAGATCAATTCTAGGGAGAAAACCCTGGCGGTTAGAAAAGCTGGCAGAATGTAGGGTTGATCCACAAAGCCGTACAATCTTATGGTCATTCTGAATTATGTCAGGATCTAGTCCCCTATCTTCTTGCTATTTGACAATTGTAGCATTTGTCTCATCTCGGGAAACACCCTATGTAACCTTTCCTGAAAGAAAAGGTCGTATACTTCAGCCATCAATTGGTTCATGAACTTACAATAGTCCATGGCCATATCAATAGTGATTTCCAATTCAGGCACTTGCAGGTATTCTTCGTTATAAGCTATAAGCATCCTCAGCAAAAAGGACTAGAATCTGAACACTTTAGTGCCGTGGAAATTCGCTAACTGAGAATGGATGTTCTCATCTAGGAATTCATCAAACTTAAGACAACAAGACTGATAAGATCACCTGGGAAATTCAGGTTCGGCTGGACAAGTACTTAAGACGAACAATAGACTCAAAAATGACTATGTGACATAAGCATTAGTATCTAGACCTAAAAACTGACTAGCTAGGGATATAAACCACTGATTTTATTCATTGAATTGGCTAAGTTCAATAGGGTATGACAGGTCGATGGGTTGGCCATTGGGTTTTGAACAGGCCTTCAAGAAGGTTTCTTACTTTTGTTGGTAGATTCTCTGAAGCAACGTATAATATTTTCCTCTTGGTAGTTTTGGGATATATGGACAAACTCGTATGGGATGTGTAGGGTTTTGCATACGATGGAAACCTGGACTGACCAAAGGATTTTAGACTTTGACTTATTTGTAATGACACCTTCAGCGACAGAGAAATTGTCTGCACATGATTCGACAAACTTAGAGCAATGGGGGGTTTAGACAATAGAGAATAAATGGAAGAAGGATTTAAAAACACCGTAGTTATCTCTACCTTGGTCCTTAAGGATTTCCAATTTACCTCTGGTGGTTTCAATGGCTTCTCCCACGAGGATGGTATCGAAAATATTGGCATTCTCATCTACTAGAATTTCTTCTACCCTCTGACATGTGAACTCAGGTTCTATATCATCTCTCACCCCTACCACTTCTACTGCTCCTATCACATCCATTTTCAAATAGCACTGAGGGGGTATCAGGGGCCTGCCTTGCTTTGTAGCACAATCTCCTTGTTTTTCCATGCTGGAATTTTGTATGTGGTTGGATATTCAATGTCTTCAAGGTTTCAGAAAATACAAACCTTTCCAGCTTCACGTGGGCCCATTTATATCTCTTTACACAGCATAACCTTCATTCCTTTTCCAAGCAGCTCACACCGTGGATATTACTCCTTGTGATCTGAGCCGTTGGTATGTGAGGTCCTTTATGCTACATCCTTTCTTACCTCGTGCATGTACAGCTCAACCGTCAATCAAGATCAGATTTTCTTCACAACCGTTGATATGAGTGGACCCTACCACTTTTCATGATGCAATATTATGGTCCCCTCCATGGTAGTTTAGATTGTGAAATGAACCACGTTTTCAAATATCCCTCCTCTATTGTAGTGACCGTCGATTTGAGTGACCTGTACCAATTTTCGCAATCTGAAATCATTGTTGCATCCTTGCTAGTCTAGGATACAAAATCACTTACAACCATGGATCTTCTTGGATCCTGTTGCAGCTACAACTTTTTTCCCAAATTTCTAAAAAAATTGGCCCCCCTTTGTTGATTTTGTTAAAGGCCATTTGTTCCTACTCTGCTACATTTGGATTGTTTGAGGCCAGTTTTCTTGCTTTTCAGGATTACGCTCGGGTCTGTGCATGTTGTGGGCTACAAGGCTTAGCCAGTTTTTTACGATGTTTTATGTTTGAAGTTAAAATGGGTTGTTCGGTTTCCTTTCTTTCGAAGGATAGTTAAACATGGTGCCGATAATTAAAGTCTTTTGCTAAACTCGTGTTCTGTTTTGAAAAATACCTTGCTTTGCGTTTTTCAGAAAGAGCTTTGACTTTGATTGGAGGCCGCAGGCTGATTGAGTTCCGTTGTTGTGGCTCCAGAATAGGCTAACTGCCCATCGGACTGTTTCTCTTTTCGTTGATGCCCTGTTCTTTGTTTTTCAGATGTTGACTATTCCACGGGTTTTTCTTGATCTTTGAACTTCTGCCATTGCGGCTGTGTAGCTTACTAGCTATCCGATGCCTGCAGAGGATCTGACCCTCGATGTTTTATCACACCATTTTAGTCTATGTGTCGAAAACCCTAGAATGTAGGTTACCCACCATTACGGCTGCTTAACCCAGTAATGAACTGATGACAAGTGTTCCGATTCGCCAATGGAGATTTTTGTATGCACATTTCTTAATCGTTTTCCTGCTGGTTGTCATGAGCTCATCACTATTTTCATAGATGAACGATGTGGCTTGTTTTATTAGGTTGATGATTTCACGAGAAAGCCCACTCTCATTTCCTTTTCTTTCGATTGTCATTATATTTGTATTATGGTTGATGTTTGTTAAGATAGTCGGGATAAATGATGAGTTTTTCATTCGATTGCAGACAGACATGGGAGATTTTCTCAGATCCCTTTGAAGACCATTGCGGTGAAGAGGATGCAGCTGAAGGAAAAATCATGGTGAAGCATAAGGCAGCTGAGTTGCCAATCGGGGAAAAGAAAATAATGAAGATCTGAATAGGGACTGAGGAATGGTAGAATGTAAGGCCCAGTATGGGGCAGTCTTTTAGTTACCTAGCTTTTCCCATTTTTATAAAATCTTTATCTGGAATGTAACGTTGGGATGCATCATGAACATTGACAAAGTGACAAAACAGTGGGAGGGAATGGTTGGGGAGCTGAAAGGTTTCCCCTTTGGTATAAGTATGGGAGAGTGAGACAGAAAAAGGGATTTTCCCTGGAGAAACTTGTGAACTACTTGTTGTAAGAGGAACTACTTCATTTTGCAATAATAAATTACAATTTTTTGCCTGTTGGAGAAAGTGTTGTGTGGAATGTTCAGATGTGATAAAATGAACAATGTTGAAGGGGAACTATTTCATTTTTAGATGTGTTTCATTAACCATGAAATCGTTCTAACTTTCTGAACCTATGTTCTTAGATGAATGTTCTCTAGTTTATTCTGTGATAATTTCCACTATGAGTAATGAATGTTTTAACAATTAATGAGCTATCTTATTGTGTATATATTTATTCATTTTTATGTGTTTTGATTCTAAGAATAGCTATTTGTGATTTATCTTAACATATGAACAGTATTACATTACTCATGAATTGATAATCTTGCTCCCTAGGGACAACTTAGTTAGTGTTTTTTTTCTAGTTGTGTGTGATTTAGATGCGAGAGAGTCTAAGACGAGAGGTAAGAACTTGTGCATCACATTGTGACCACTCCTTGCATTCTTCATCAATATACATCTTAGATAGGCACTTGCATATCATACTTAAAGTCAAAAAAACAAAAATATATATGGTGGACCGGGCCGCAACCGGTAAAACCCTGTGTTTTTGTTACTTGAACTAAGGTAGCCGAACCGCAAACCGGACGGATTCCCTACAGCAAACAGTCACGGGCTAGTTGGGAACGTTGACTAGGGAGAATCCTTTGCTATTGTTGCCTATGAATTTCTAGGCCTCAATAGTTTCTGGAACTAAAAGGAGGGCCACCAGTGCATGGCTGGCTGGGGAAATCCATTTCCTCAAAATTACTCCACCAGTGATAGTTTTGAAAGCAGTTTATTCCCTGACCCAAATACTGAAGAGAATAGAGAACATTTGTTTTCTGTAGACAACCAAGTAGTTCATGATCTGAGAAGACACATACAGGCTTATGTAAATAGTATTGGAGGATTACCCACTATCCCTGATTTACCCCAAAGAGAATACAAGAAGAAAGATCGTCCCATCTTGGAAGATTCAGTGTTGGTTGGAGATTTGGAAGAGTTAGTAGAAGTTGCATTACAGGAAGTTGTTCAGCCTTTGAATCAAGTAGGCCCAAACACACCTTACTATTCTCCTATGCATACTCCTGTTCCTTCACCTCCTCACTCTCCACCCAGACTCATGGCAGGTGTAAATGCAAATCAGCCACTTAACCTACCAAATCCACCACCGGCTTGGAAAGCCAGATCACCTTTGAACTTAACACCTCCGTTGCATGACTTACCTCAAGATTTTGAAAAGATGCTACCCAAGTTTGATCCAAATGAGAAGATATTAGTAGCTGACCATCTACAAAGTTTCTATTTGGAAATAGAAGGATTAAGGGATGGGGAACTTGAGGATGTAGTTTGTAGACTTTTTTCACATACACTTAAAGGAGCAGCAGCATCATGGTATTTTGGTTTGCCTGCAAACTCTATCCCGGACTGGGATACCTTTGAAAGGATTTTCAGAAGTAAATATGCAGCCCAAATAACTCATGAGGCTTTCATGAAAGGACTGTGCACCTTAAAGAAAGAAAGAAAAGAGAAGGTGCATAGTTTTACCCAAAGGTTTGCACCTTATCTTAAGATTTTTTCTGAAGCTGACAAACCCTCGGATAAAGTTTTGATTGAGTATTATACTTCAGCTCTAGGGCTTGATTTGGCCATTTTTGCCAAAATGAAAGCCAAAACTACACTAGCAGAGACTTATGAAGAAGCGGAAAGAGTTGAGGCTGAAAAGGAAAGTATCGAAGACTATCCTGAATAGTCGGGAGAGAAAAATGTTGGAAGGAAAGCTTTGTTATTTACTAAGCCTAAAGAGGAGTAATCACTAGATTTCGAAGGAATGGAAAAGATGATGCAGAAGCTCTCTAACAGGAACAATAGACTTGGAAAAGGAAAAGGAAACCTAGAAGTTTTATAAACCTTATTACAAGAAAAGGGAAGATAATAATCGATCCCAAACCCCTCCGCACGGCCATGCATTGATGAACTTAATGGAGGTGGGGATGGATAACTTTTGCACTTTTCACCAACAACCCCATTCTTAAAATAATTGTCCTCAATGGATAAATTCAATGACGTTGGTAATGAACCAGCTTTTGGATTCCAAGTTAACTGAGGGTAATGATGAAGAAGGGAAGGACAACAATAAATCAACAGAAAAACAAGAAGATGAGGCCATGGTTTTATGGGATTGTGTATCGTTGTTTGATATTGAGGAAGAAAAGGACCTGAGACATGAGGATACCTTGGAAACAAATGTAACGATAAGAAGCTAGTGGTTGATTAAGGAAAATTGTCACGTCCCCGACCCTCTGATCGGCGAAGAGGACGTGACCAACACCAATCACTCAACCGGGAAAACAGCCCCATGAACATAAACAGGAAAAATGATGATATTAAAATCTTAAACAACATGCATAACAGAGTGCATAAAACATCATACAAGATGCATAATTCCTCAATCATTCAGTGGAAGCAAACATATTCATAAAACAACATTCAGCATGTTCATCATAACTCATTAAACATCAATATAATTGCAGAGATGGAATAGCAATGGTACTTATCTTTTGATGAAGAATCCCACAACCAGCTACGTCGTTGCAAGGTTCCACCCAACCATAGGCCAGCTTGCTCATCAATCTCTCAGCAATGCTACCACCCCCGAGATGGGCATGATTCCTCCAAGGATAAGGGTCAATGTAGGCTTACACATAGCCAGGGAACACACTCAGCAAACCAACACAGCTGGGTTTATCAGGCAATCAATAGATCAGCCAAGCCAGCATAGTCCAAAGACCAACCACTGCTTACATGCAGCAAAACCATCCCTTCATAGCCCTGTGAAGAAGCAGAGGCAACCGGGGATAATCCCAAACAAAAGATGAGCACAACTCAATCCCATAAGGCGACACAGATTTTTTCTTGGACCTGACGTGGCCAAAACAACTCAGACAGTCTCAAACGAAAGAGAAGTCAAACTCCAACAATCCACAGCAGCCCAACTTCATAGTGAATGAGGGCAACATCACACAGTCCACAAAACAGAGGAGAATCGAACTCCTAGCGTGAACAGAGGAAAACTCAACCAACGGATTGGAAATCCATGGTGGCTCAAAACGAAATTGAACACCACAGCCAACAAAACACAGGGAAGACAACAGTTCCAAAACGAATTCCATGAGTATGTCTCACAACATGGAAAAACGCACACTCAGTCCACAATTGAAGAATAAATTGGACTCACCGCCACATCTAAAAATCATGGGAAGAACAACAACAACCCAAAACATGGGTGAAATCAACAGCAAGCCGCATACACAGTATAAATCCATGCCCGCGAGGCTGCTCTCCCAGCTCGCTGCATGGACAAAACCAGAGAGGGAACCCCCGACCAGTGCATGAGGAAGACAGAACCGACCTCTGCGTGAGGAAAATGAAAAGACCACTTCCTCAGCGCACGGATGAATAGGAAATGCCAGATAAAGATGAACAGACCACAGAGAACCTACATAATGGAGAGTGCATGAGGGAGAACAGACAGTCGTGTGGCACTAACCGGCCATGGGAGAATGGGGAAAATGTGGAAGAAAGGAGTG
The DNA here is from genome assembly GCA_001517045.1 of Pseudotsuga menziesii. Lineage (NCBI taxonomy): Eukaryota > Viridiplantae > Streptophyta > Pinopsida > Pinales > Pinaceae > Pseudotsuga > Pseudotsuga menziesii. Next base: position 213,563 of record LPNX010813909.1, on the reverse strand, counting down.
GATGCAGTCGTGGGTGGAGTGGGTGCGTGGGAAAGGGACTGACAGTCCTGCCACCCCACTCCCAAAAGCAATAACTGCCTCAACCACCAGCCATAACTGCCCCCAACAACAAAACCAAGTCATTGAAGAGGTTGGTGAAACAAGAAAGGTGGAAAAACAAACAAGGTGGCAACACATGGGTTTTTCCCCCATAAACCAAGGTTTGAAATCCCCCACCCCTTATCCTTTGGAACCATGCCCTTTTCATTCAACGTTGCAGTGTCGTAGCTGGTTGTGGTTTTAGTTTTAATTGATGTGTGTATTTACATGACGCCGAATTATAATGTGCCAAATGGCACGATAAACCATCAGCAACTATCCCCATTGCCGAAACACACACACAACCAAATCGATGGTGGGGCTTTTGCCTTGAGCTCCTCACCACAATTAATTACAATATATACATCATGCAAACGGGGTCAAAACCGGGGACATTACAAAAACAGTCTTATGCTTCCAAAGATTAAGAAGCTTCAAAAGAATGTTAAGAAAATTCAAAAAAATACCTCAGCTAATGAAATTCCAGAATTTACCACCACCATTCAAAATCCAAGACAGATCAACCGACCTACTAGACCCATTGAACAGAAAATAAATAATATTAAAACTCATCTCACATAACATAAGATGGATTATGACATCGTGGATGATATCAAAAGGGTAAGGGCAAATATCTCGTTATTTTAGATGTGCAATGTGCTGCAGCAAAAAGAAAAGTTATTGAAAGCACTTGAAATATCAGAGGAGAAACTCCCCACTAGAAATCAGCCCCAAGAAAAATAAATTGGTGAAGCGAGTGTGGGAGGTAAACCTAAATGCAAGACCCCTCCTTTTCTCCTCACTTTTGAAATTTTCAACCACAACGTGCACAATTGTCTAGTAGACTCAGGGGCATCAGTCAATGTTATGCCATTGTCAGTTTGCAAAAAAATAAATGGACAACCTAAACCATCTACCTAGAGGGTTATTCAGTTGGATAGAATGAATGTGAAGGTAATTAGGGAAATGGAGGATGTTCTCATTCGCTTGTCTTCAAATGATAAGGTATGCCAATTCATTGACATTGTGGTAGCTGACATACCTGAAGCTTATGGACTTGTTTTGAGTAGAGATTGAAGCTGAGTCGATATTTTTCCTTGGACTGGTCACATCTGTGGATACCTTATAAAGGAATCCCAAATCAAATTAAAGTTTTAAGGGAGCCCCACATGAAACATAATGTTACTCAGTTCAAATAAAAAAATGAACCAGTGAATTATGTTTTGGGAAATTGATTTATTGAGCTAGAACCGGGAAAATATCAAGCGGAAGAAGCCAGCAATACATCAGATTCTCAACCTGATCTCCTTGATTTTTCACAGGCTGATGAAATCGATTGTAAAATAGTAGACTTAGCTGTAGATGTAGATGTTGTTTCGCGCATAGTAGTGGTAAGAGATTTTTGGACGCTTTTCTTTGATGGTTCTAAAACTTTGGAGGGGTCAGGAGCCGGCTGTGTCTTGATTGATCCTAAGAAAAATAAACTTTTTCTTTCATGTAGGTTAGATTTTAAATGCACCAATAACACAGCTGAATATGAAGCACTAGTTCAGGGACTAAGAAAAGCAATTGAATTAAAGGTAAAAAATCTAAAGGTGTTTGGGGATTCTGAAATAATTGTAAAACAAATTCGAAATCAAATACATTGCATTTCTCCTCATTTAAAAGCTTATCAAAATGAAGTATGGGATTTTCTTAAATATTTTCATGCATTTAACATTGTATCGATTCCTAGACTTAAGAATGCGGCAGCTGACTTGTTGGCCACCTCAGCTGTGAGGCTTGTGCCCTCTAATAATCGGTGCTCTGTTGAATTGATTTTTAGGCCTTCAGTTCCAGATATGGTCACCAATATACGAGTTTTTGATGATGATCAGCAGATTCTAGAATGCGTGACAAATGACAAGACCTTCAAAGGGGCGATTATTGATGATGAAGAACACCAAGCCGAGCTAAAATTCAATAATTTTATTCCTAAAGGAGTCAAGACTTTAGAGCAAATGTTTGATCTAAATGAGAAATTTAGAAGGCCAGTGAATGTGAAGACTCATAGCTCATCTCTACAGTTTGAGTTGATTAATTTGGGGACTGAAATTGAGCCTAAATATGTGAATTTGTGAAAGTGTTGCTCTCCAAGTGAAAGGAATAAGTTCATCAGTTTGTTCAAACAATACAAAGATGTTTTTTCCTGGACATATGACACCCATATTATTTAGCATGTTATCCCCATCAGATCTGGAATCAAACCTTACCAGTAGCCTTTAAGTAAAATGCATTCAAAATTAGAGCCTTTGATTCAGAATGAATTAAAGAAGCTGTTGGATGCTAGAATTATCTTCAAGGTTAGACACACGAAATGGGTTTCAAATTTGGTACCGGTAAGAAAGAAATCCGAAGAAATTAGACTATGTGTGGATTTCAGAAACTTAAATCGCGCTTCGGATAAATACAATTATCCTGTCCCACCTATGGAATAGATATTGCAAATGGTTTTAGGTTCTAAATTATTCTCTTTATTAGATGGATTCTCGGGCTACAATCAAGTGTTAGTAGCTAAAGAAGACAGACTTAAAACTACATTTAGAACCAGATGGGGAAATTTTTCTTGCAGAAGGATTCCCTTTGGACTCATAAACACTAGAGCTACTTCCTAGAGGGCTATGGACATAGCTTTCCACGGTCTGATTGGCTGCAGTGCTGTAGTATACCTCCATGACATTATGATAGTCTCAAAGAAAAGGGAGGAACACGCGTTTCATCTAAAACAGATTTTTGAACGCTGCCGAAAATATGGTATCTCATTAAACCCCAAGAAGTGTGTGTTTCCTGTTTCCGAAGGTCATGTGGTTTCTAAGAAGGGGATCTCCATAGACCTAGAGAGGATCAAAGCTATTGAACAGATTCCATTACCCCATAATAAAAAGGGTATGCAATCATTTATGGGGACAATAAATTTTGTGCGAAGGTTTGTGCCAGATTTTGCTCAAATTGTTAAACCTTTGAAACAAATGGTAAAACAAAGTGTACAATTCAAGTGGACTGATGTAGAGAAGAATGTATTTAGTAAAATAAAGACAACAGTTGCACATGCACCCTCCCTCAAGAGTTTGGATTTTGAGAAAGATTTTATTTTGTACACTTTCGCATCTGACGATTCACTAGCAGCGGTGCTTACCCAGAAATACGATGGGGGAGATGAGTTCCCCATATCATTTATGAGCACTGGTCTACAAGGGGCCGAATTGAATTACCCATCTATGGATAAACAAGCTTATGCCGTGTTCAAAGCGGTAAAACAATTCAGACCATACATACTTAAGAACCGGACAAAGGTAATGGTTCCACACCCAACGGTGAGGTCTCTTTTCATACAGAAGGAGTTAGGAGAAAGAAGAGGCAACTGGGTAATAGCTCTACAAGATTATGACCTCGAATTCAAGCCAGTTTCCATAATTAAAGGGCAAGTATTATGCAAACTAATGACTGTAAGTAAATACAATGAAGAAAATGACTGGGAAGATGAAGCTGAATTACATTTGATGGATGTATGTCCTCTTTTCATAGCTCCAGACTCGTGGTATCGAGACCTTGTGCATTATATTCAGGGTGGATTGTTACCAGAACATTGGAATTCTAAGGAAAGAAGAGCACTGCATCTTAAATCAGCCTCATATCAGATTGTTGAAGGAATATTATTCAGAAAGAATTATGATGGAGTTCTTCTTAGATTCTTAGAGAAAGAAGATGCGAATAAGGTCATGATAGATTTACATGATGGGCCTGCTGGAGGACATTTCTCTGGAGATACTATAGCTCATAAAATTCTCAGAGCCGGATACTATTGGCCCACACTGTTCAAAGATGGACATGCCCATGTCAGAAAGTGCGACATTTGTCAAAGGTGTGGTGGAAGACAAGTTAAAGCAGCAGGTCCATTAAAGCCTATGATGATAACAAAACCTTTTGAGCAGTGGGGGATGGATATCATTGGAGAGATAAAGCCAAATTCCTCCCTGCAACACAAGTATATTCTGACGGAAACCGATTACTTCACTCATTGGGTCGAATCCATTCCATTGCGTAAAGTGAATGAAGATGCGGTCATGGACTTCTTGCAAGATCATATTATGACCAGGTTTGGAGTTCCAATTTCTCTAGTTTTCAATAACGCTACTTATTTTTCACCTATTATATTAACTGCATTTGCTCATGAAAAAAATATTAAGTTGCATTACTCTACAAATTATTATCCGCAAGGAAATGGTTTGGCTGAATCTTCAAACAAGAATCTGATTAGAATCTTAAAAAATACTGTGATAGAAAACCAGAGAAGTTGGCATTTAGCATTACCAAATGCTATTTGGGCTGATACCATCACCCCCAAGACTTCGTTAGGTGTGTCCCCATATACCCTTGTTTATGGAAAAGAGACCATTCTACCCCCCAATATCATGCTACCCTCTTCCATAATCGCTCAAGAATCCATAGGATCAGATAATGAAGTCTTGCAGATGAGGATACATAATATTTTGAAGGTAGAGGAATCTAGATCCAAGGCCAGAGAACGTTTTAAACAACAACAGGAGGTAGTAAAGAGGTGGTTTGATAAGCACAAAGCTAGGACAAAAGAATTTGAGGTGGGAGATTTGGTCCTCAAGTGGGACCACCCTCATGATGAGAAAGGAAAACACATGAACTTTCAACAGTTATGGGTAGGCCCTTTCCAGATTGCAGCAAAGCTTGGCCCCTCAACCTATAAGTTGCAGGATTTACAGGGATGGGAAGAGAACTTACCAGTAAATGGTTTAGTTCTTAAGCCTTATATTTCTTGAGTTTTTTTTATTTTGTTTCGTTTTGTATATAAATAATTGACTTGTTTTTCCATTTTATATGTTCTTTTCCTGTTTGTTTAGTGTGGTTTTCTCCCGATTCCAATAAAGGAAGCAAACTTTTGGTTGCATGGAGAGCATCAAAACCCTCGATAAACTTAGATTCTTTGGGCGTTAGACTGTTTGAATATATTGCAATTTATTCAAGTAGTTTGATTGAGGTCCAGCGTAATCCATGAAATAACTCAGAATCAAAAGGCTGAGAATACTATTTTGAGGCTCCATCCATTTCACATCTAAAACGTCCTAGGGGGTGACAACAAAAGACCCATGGAAAGGCGAGTAAGGTAAACAGTATATTATATCTAAATGATCCCATTCCAGGAATTTAAAGCTAAAATGGCTAATAAGAGTTAGAACTCCTAAGAAATAAAATATCATCAAAACAAAGTATTGAATTATATGAGTACAGATTTCCAAAAGTTCTTCTCTGTCTGTGAGCTGAAAATTAAATGCATCTCTCACACAAAAAGACACTATGGATATAAGAGCCTGAATAAAATTCAGAAGAAAAGGCATCAAGAGGAATCAAAAGGACAAAAATTCCACAAACGTAAAATGCCAAGTGGCATGGGAATGGGGAACAAATGAATATTTCTATTCATTATGCGTTCCAATCCTGTGGCGTCTAAGCTGGAAGCTACCCAAAGAAAAAGTTAAAATGAAATCTGCCTACTTAAGCATGAAAAGAGTTATCCTAAATTTGATATTTTGGTTTTCATTCCCAAAAGTTTGGATTATCATCAATGATTACAAGTACATATATGTGACATTATGGGAATCCAAACATCTAGAAGAATTCAGCATGTTAGTTTGACTATTAAACAGGTTTTTGCTTAAGGAGGAGTTTATTCAGAGATCTAGGTTCACTAGTGAGCTTCCAATTGTTGCAGCTGCAACTTTTTTCCCAAATTTCTAAAAATTTTGGCCCCCCTTTGTTGATTCTGTTAAAGACTGTTTGTTCCTACTCTGGTATGTGTGGATTGTTTAAGGCCATTTTTTTTGCTTTTCCATATTGCACTCGGTTCTGTGCATGTTGTGGGATACAAGGATCAACCGGTTTTTATGATGTTTTATATTTGAAGTTAAAATAGGTTGTTCGGTTGCCTTTATTTCGAAGGATAGTTAAAAGTGGTGCCGATAATTAAAGTCTTTCGCTAAACTCGGGTTCTGTTTTGAAAAATACCTTGCTTTGCATTTTTCAGAAAGAGCTTCGACTTTGATCGGAGGCCGCAGGATGATTGAGTTCTGTCATTGTGGCTCCAGAATAGGCTAACTACCTGTTGGACTATTTGTCTTTTTATCGATGCCATGTTCTTTGTTTTTTCGATGTTGACTGGTCCGCGGGTTTTTCTTTATCTTTGAAATTCCATCGTTGCGACTGTGTAGCTTACTACCTATCCGATGCTTGCAGAGGATCCGACCCCCGATGTTTTATTGCACCATTTTTAGTTTGTGTGCCGAAAACCCTACGGTGTAGGTTACCCATTGTTGCAGTTGCTTAACCTGCTAATGAACTAACGACAAGTGTTCCAATTCGCCGATCGAGATTTTTGTATGCACGTTTCTTAATCGTTTTCCCGCTGGTAGTCATGAGCTCGTCACTATTTTCATAGATGACCAATGTGCCTTGTTTTATTAGGTTGACGATTTCACGAGAAATCCCTCTCTGGTTTCCTTTTCTTTCGATTGCCATTTTATTTGTATTATGGTTGATTTTCTTAAGATAGTCGGGATAAATGATGAGTTTTTTGTTTGATTGCAGACAGACATGGGATATTTTTTCGGATCCCTTTGAAGATCATTACGGTGAAGAGGATGCAGCTGAAGGTCAAAGCATGGTGAAGCAAAAGGAAGCTGAGTTTCCACTCAGGGAAAATAAAATAATGAAGATATAAAGAGGGACTGAGGAATGGTAGAACATAAGGCCCAGTATGGGGTAGTCCGTTAGTTACCTAGCTTTTCCCATTTTTATAAAATCTTTATCTGGAATGTAACATTGGGATGAATCATGAACATTGAAAAAGTGACAAAACAGTGAGAGGGAATGGTTGGGGAGCCAAAGGGTTTCCCCTTTGGTATAAGTATGGGAGAGTGAGACCGAAAAAGGGCTTTTTCTCGGAGAAACTTGTGAACTACTTCTTGTAAGAGGAACTACTTCGTTTTGCAATAATAAATTACAAATTTTTGCCTATTGGAGAAAGTGCTGTGTGGAATGTTCAAATGTGATGAAATGAACAATGTTGAAGGGGAACTATTTTGTTTTCAGCTTTGTTTCATTAACCGTGAGATCGTTCTAACATTCTGAATGTATGTTCTTACATGAATGTTCTCTGGTTTATTCTGTGATAATTTCCACTATGAGTAATGAATGTTTTAACAATTAATGAGCTATCTTGTTGTGTATATCTTTATTCATGTTTATGTGTTTTGATTCTAAGAACAACTATCTGTGATTTATCTTAACATATGAGCAGTATTACATTACTCATGAATTGATAATCTTGCTCCCTAGGGACAGCTTAGTTAGTGTTGTTTTTCTAGTTGTGTGTGATTTAGATGCGAGAGAGTCTAAGATGAGAGGTAAGAACCTGCGCATCACATTGTGACCACTCCTTGCATTCTTCATCAATTTGTATCTTAGATAGTCACTTGCATATCATACTTAAAGTCAAAAATACAAAAATATATACGATGGACTGGGCTGCAACCAGTAAAACTTTGTGTTTTTGTTACTTGACCTATGGTAGCTGAACCGCAAACCGAACGGATTCCCTACACCAAATAGTCATGGGCTAGTTGGGAATGTTGACTGGGGAGAATCCCTTACTGTTGTTGCCTACAAATTTCCAGGCCTCAACAGATCCCAACCTTGGCCATTAGATTCCTCCACCTTTTAACCCATTTCGCGATTTGGAAAAGTGGCTTTGGCCGAGCATGTTTTCTGTGCGAAATGTTTTGACGTCGTTGATGTGCCATCAGATCAATATCATCCCTCTATTATGACTCATGTTTAATGCCTTTAGTGCATCCAACATCCTCTTCTTTACCTTGCAGCTCTGATCCATGGACTGCCTTTTCACTTTCAATATTCATCACTCCAAAGTGCGACTGCCAATTTACGCTGTCCTTTCTTCCATTTCCACTGCGGCCTATTCTAGTGGCTGAATGCTATCTTGTATATGCCATCAGCCTCCCTACAAACTCTAAGGTTTCTTTCCCAACACCTCTTGACAAGGTCAAACTTCCCACATATCCCTTATAATCAAAACATTAATAGAGTGTTAACAACCGGCTCCACAAGGGATTCTATCCTCCCAGCAAGGTAGCAAAGAACCCGTAGACTAGTTGCCTACTCCATTGACAACATCATTTTATTTTACTTTCTGAAAGAAAACATAGTTTGAAAGAATGGTTACCTCTTCCAATTTTAGGGCCTTCCCTGTGGGCTTCTAATCTTCTAACTCACCATCCGTACTGACTAAAACATAAAATGTATTTACACTATGATACATGGAACTTAATCCCTTTACTCTAGGTATCATTTTAGAAACCTCCCATTCATTGTGCCTCCTTCATACTATGACCCATATGGATACTGAAGAATGAATGCATTGTCTCCTCTATGTGCCGCAATAGGGTATGGGCCTACCCACAAGCGGTCGAATTTTCCATGTTTACCTTTTTCTTCATGCGGGGCATCCCACTTAAACACCAATTCATTGACCTGGAAAACATCTTCCTTTATTCTCCTGTCGAAGGTATTCTTCATCTTCTCCTAGTGTATATGGACTTTATCATAAGCTTTGTCCCTCACTTAATTCAGTTCAATAATCTCGTTGATCCTTCTTTTAATGGGATTAGGCTCATCCAATGGGTCCCATAACAATTTCATGACTGGAACACCCAAAGAGGCAGGGAAAATTATCTCGGCCCCGCATACCAACTAAAATGGCAAGATACCAATGGCCCTCTTTGTGCTGATTCTGTCAGCCCACAAGGTATATTTCAACTTCATGTGCCAAGCTTTCTTGTTATCCTCCAACAACTTCTTAATAATCCTCACAAGACTTTTGTTAGAGGATTCTTCCAATTCGTTTCCCTGTGGGTAATAAGCTGTAGAGTGATTTAGGATTATGTGGTATTTATGGCAAAAATTTATCATCTTCTTGGACATAAACGTGGATGCGTTTTCTATCACAATTCGCTTAGGGAAGTCGAATCTCGTGAAAATATTATCTTCTAAGAAATCCATTATTACCTCTTATGTATCCCTTCTGGTGGGTATGGCTTCGATCCACTTCGTGAAGTAATCAGTGGCTATTAGAATCCACTTATGCTTCCCTAAGGAGTTTGGGTTTATCTCTCCAATCAAATCTAACCCCCACTGCTGGAAAGGAGCTTCCACAGATATAGGGTTGAGGGGAAGTGAAACCACTTTTCTTTTCCCTTCAAAATTCTGACACTAATGGAATTTAGTTGTTTCCTTATAGACATCTGAGAACAACTAAGGCCAATAAAATCCTACCCTCATAATTGTATTTGTGGTTACTTTCTAGGAATGATGTCCTCCACAATATCCTTCATGAAATTCCTTCGCTATGTGTCAAGCTTCGTTTTCCAAAAGACAATTCAACAATATTCCCCTGGGGTCTTTCCAATAAAGATATTGTTCTATGATGCAAAATTTCACAGCCTTCAGTTTCACATATCTAGCTCTGGTTTTGCTTAGCCCTGCAGGAGGTTGTAAATTTTGCAATACAAAAATAATGTCAGCATACCAAGGAGATGCAGAAAAATTAGGCTTCACTTGCACCTCCGCCTCTACCCAATCAGATTGACCAGCTATAAAATTCAGCTGCAAAGAGTCACAATGGGAATCTGTCATCATTTTAGCTAACCCTTGTCCTTTGATCAATTTTGTGGATTTAATTTCTATGTCATCTTCTAGAATCACTACAACCCATTTAGCTCTCTTTCCGTCCGGATCTAGCTGCGTAAGTATGCTTTTCACTACGCTGCTAGGTACATAGGCAATTATGTGGGAATGGAGGATGTAGATTCTGAAATCCTTCAAGGCCTTAACCAAAGCATAGGATTTTTTTCCATTATACTATATTTCAATTATCCATCCCTCAATATTTTACTGAAGAATGATATAGGTTGTTCTTAACCTTGATCATTTTTTTGCAGCAACACTACCACCACAATATGCTCTGAGGCATATGATAACACTAAGAAATATTTCTCAAAATCTGGATTGACCAGTACAGGAGCCTCTGAAATGGCCTGTTTTATATTTTTGAAGGCCTTCTTGGCTTCCACCATCGATTTGATTTCATGATCTTTCCTCAGCATATAAGTAATATCCATCAGGATTTCAGCGAAGCTAGGGATGAATCTCCTCAAGAAATTTACTTGACCGATGAAAGACTATATTTATTTATTTCTCCTTGGTTCATCTACTTTCAAGATTCCCTTTACCTTGTCTGGATCGTACCTGATTCCCTCCTTCGAAATGATGTGCCCCAACAACATTCCTTCTTCTAGAGCGAAGTTTGACTTTCTAGGGTTTAATGAAATGCCATACTTCCTGCACTTAATGAAAACCCTTTCTAAATGCCTGATATGATCTTTATCGCACTTGGATTACACAGTAATGTCATCCATGTAAATCACCACAAATTTGTCTCTTTCATTTGCAAAAGCAATATCCATGGCACGTTGGAAAGTTGCTCCAGCATTCATTAATCCGAATGGCATATTTGCGTACATGAATGAACCCCAAGGTGTAGTGAAAGCAGTTTTTCCTTGGTCTTCAAGTAGCAACTTCACCTGATTGTAACCAGAAAAACCATCCATAGTGGATATTCTTTTTGAGCCTACCACCCTCTATAGGATTTGGTCCATCTTCGACAATGGGTAATTGTCTTTTAGATTGATCCTCCTGAGTTTCTTCCTGAATGGTTTTTCCCCGGGTTTAATCAGGATAGTATGTTGTATGATGGAAGTGCCGTATTCTTTGAGATCTTCATAACTCCACGCAAACACATATGTGTATTTCTTCATCAGCTTCACATACCCTTATTTTTATTTAGCGGGCAATTTCTTGAACAACTTTATAATTTTTGGGTTACTTTCAGTGCGAATATTTATATCTTCGATGGTGTCTACATCAGGCTCGACCTTCGGATCTCTAGCTACGTCATTCTAGTCAAAAAGGGACTCTAAGGGGATTAAACCTCTAGGAATATGATTTATTTTCAACTGGACTATATCCCTACCTCTTGTTACCACCTAAGTTGCACTTAGTGGTTTTTTATCAAGTGAGCCTGGTGAACCGGACAAGGATAACTTGTTCGGACTTTAGAAGACCTTTAGTCTTACTTCAGGGAATCTTTGTTGTACTATATCACATGTTCATACCCCATGGGGGAATTGTAATAAATTTTCTAGCATGATAGCATCTATAAAAGACTCAGTCTCTTAGACTTTATTTGTCAATCCGATCAGCCCAGGGTGTTTTTTCCCTTGGTTATTATTGGTTTTTGAATAAATGATTGATAATTTCTGAGTTTTTCACTCCATACCTCCAAAGTTGGGGTGGTCGGCTTGGAATTTATGCCTATTGAGGTTATTATAGTCTATGTGTCAATGTATAAACATGCTAGTCATCATGGTTGAGTCCTATGAACATGTCTAAGTCCCCCTAGATTTTTTCAACTTTTTTATTTTTTTAATTTTTTTAGTGTTTTTAATTAAAATTTAATTTTTCCAAAACTTAGGCTATTTTTTAATAGTTTAATTGGAAAAATTGATTTTGTAATAAAAGTGGGCCAAATAATCAGTTTCAGTCATGTAGGTGCTCATCTTCAAGCTAAGAGCACCATGTAAACCCATGGACCCACTATTTCCTAGTTTTGAGTGATTTTCCATCACTCAGGTCAGAAAGCCCCAAAAATCAATTATTGATTATTTTAATTAATAAATTGATGAATAATGGAGCAAATCCAAAATCCTAGTTCAGTGGATTCTCAGCCGATTTGATTGAAATCAGTCAGATCTAAACCAGATTGACTGAATCTGACAAATCCTTGACTGAAGGAGGTGATCAAATTAGATCTAGAGTTGATCTTCAACATCTTTTATGGGGAATTTTGCCCTCCCTCTCTCCTCCATGCGTTTTGGCTCATCTGGATGAGTTTTGGTGGATGCTTCAGTCAACAGGTTGAGGTGTCAGTCAGATCAGCTCTCCGATTGACAATTCCACTCATTGAGACTCAGATTTGGCTTAGTTCAGCTTCAGATCTGCATTGATTGACTCTCCATCAGCTGATTTGGTATATCTCCTTAGGATTTGTCCCCCCCTAGGCTGGATCTCCTAGTTTTTGTATATATCCAAGCATAAGCCTCCTCTTCCAGGCTAGTTAGAGTTGGATTGAAGGGATTGCTATTGTAATACTATTGTAATCTTTTGATTGTTGAAATAAAGAAGCTTTGGAGGCCAAATGGTGTAATTCTCTCATATGTGTGGATTGAGAATTGTCTTACGGCCATTGATGTTGTTGGATTTTCTCTCAATTTCTGCATCTGAACCCTATTTGGCTTAAACGATTCAGATGAATCAATAGGAGTATAGTTGGGCAAGTAAGGTTACTTGTTTTTATTATATCTCATAGCATATATGTTAGAAGATCTAGATTATACATCTTTAATAAGTTTATTTGCATGTAATTCTTGTCTCTTTTTCATATATATATCCAGATCTCATGAGGTTTCATGTAGGATTGTGTGCTTAGCTTCTAGGTAGCAAGGATTGGATGAGCTGTGGATCTAGTTTGACTCCACTGTACATCCAAAAGCTTCATGAAGACATTGCCTCTCTGTATTCCACTAACAAGTTTCCATTGCAGATCTGCTTCAGCAACAACCACTTCTCTTCTCCTTTTCCTCCTTCAAAATCAATCCTTTTCACCTAGTTACTTTGTTCACAGCTTTGATATTGTTTAGATATATTACCTTAAAGTAAATTTAACATATATCTATCTCCTCAAATCCTATAATCTAGAACTTGTTCTTAAAATGTTGCATAAGCATTCTAGATCTAGATTTAGGGAAATCGTCCTTTTTGCATGGAATTTTAAAGAGAATTTGTAGCTTGCATGCATTAGATTTCTGTTTTCTGTTATAAAATATAAATCTAGCAATCAATGCACATCATATTGGCTCCCTAAAATGAAATCCAAGATCCCAAGGAAAGCTTGCTTTCCTTGGTTCCCTTTTTACCTTTTTTAACTAGTTTTAACTTAGCTTTTTTTTATTAAAAGTAAGCTGACCCAAAGGTACTTTAAGAGTGCTTTTGGGAATATTTCAGTCTAATAATATTTCTATTTTTTAGCAGGTATAATAGAAAAAAGGAGGAAATGCTGTTCAAAAGTGACTTTTGGGCCTTCTGAATCCCCCCAGGGGTTTCCCTTTTTGACTGAAATCTTTAATTTTTGCACTTTGTAAGCTCTTGGTTTCATTCTGTATAAGAATCAAGAGGAATCATATTATTTTCCTGATATTGTAACCACTAGTAATAAAAATAATTCTGAATAGGCTCTTTCGAGCCCATTCCCCATCCCCCCTGGGGGGGTTTGCGTCTGTGTCATTTTTTGCTTTTCGTTCATCCTTTTTTAATCTAGCATTGTACTAATCTGCAGGGTAGTATACTTTGATTTAAAATAATTTCTACATTCCATTTCTATTGGTTTCAAAGTAACTTTAATACTTACCCCACGAGCCTCCTTTTGAGCCGAAAGGTGAAGAAAGGTTTGTGGTAGTCTAATTAGAAAATTGTGGTTTGATTATATTTTTATGTTTCATTTGCTATCATCATTTGTTTCAGTAACCATAATAAAATCAACCCCTCCTTGATTCCCCGATTAAGGTCCACTTGGACCAAAAGAGGTTCTTGGAGGGTTTTCTTTTTAACAAGAACATTCATCTCAAAATTTACTAAAATTGACAAGACTCCGGTGTGTATGCTCTGCACTTGGATGTGGTTCATCTGATTAGTCAAGATGTCTCAAAAGCACTCAAGTGACTAGTATAATTAGGATTCACTCTCCCAAATTGACAAACCATCAGGTGAAAATCCAACACCTAGTGATATCAAACCATTACGGTGGCAAAATACCCAAAGGAAGCGGGAACTTTTGAAAAGTGACCTTGGGGCGTCAATCTCTGTCACACCCTAATGGGTGCATTATGAACAATAGCCCCAGAGACTCCATTCAGCCCACATATTCCTTGTGGGTAGCCGTTAAGGTTTCGTTTTGGACATACTCCAAGTACTCTCGGGTATATCTGGAGTCCACCCGTTCGCCTAATTTTAATCAACTCATATTTCACATTAACTTAAAACGTACCAAGAGGCAGTTGCAAAACATTCACTCCAAGCACATGCAAGTATATTGATTTCTTTTTTACTCCATTTTTAAGGCACTGGTTATTTTCTTGCTATATATTTATATTGTGTCTCAGCATTGTGATTTTGTGCGCTCATTTAGTATCTTGTCATCTATGGTTGTTTATGGTTAATTTTGAAACTCCTAAGTAACTCATTCAGTTCAACATCACCTTACTAAGTAGATGAGCCTTAGTAACTTAATAGGGTCTACACCCCTTGGCTTCGTTAGGAGTTGAGCCTAAACAGAGGAGTCAAGAAC
>LPNX010813909.1:58160-188780 GCA_001517045.1 Pseudotsuga menziesii | reverse complement strand
GCTCCATATTCAGTCTCCATTGTTGATAATTTGCATGATCAATTGTTAATTGCTGTGAGTGAAATTAATCTACTGCAGGCCTGAATTTCTACAAATAGAATTTATGAGCTGCATGGACATAGATGTGCCAGAATTACCAAATATATCAGATGGCTTGGTGCACAGGTAAGAGTCCTACCTATTTTTTATGACCTGTCAGACCCAGAACAGTTTATTGAACAATTCTCAGACCAGATACCAGATTCACAGAAAATGGAGATTCTGGATTCAATATTCAGAGCCATAGCATCCATGTGGTGGAATGGCCATAAGAAGAACATTCCTAGTTGGGAAGCTTGTCAGAATTTCCTTCGCCTGATATTTATGGATCAGCCCCCAGAGGTGCAAAGTAGGTTTGATGCAAAGACTAGCCCTCAGGAACATTTGGCACAGTGCTACAAAGCATGGCAGCATGTACCTCAGGAATAATGGGTATATAGGTTTGTGCATACTATGGAACCGATAGCAAAGAACTGGTATGTGGAGGCTAAGCTTCGCCAGGATACTGTAAGTTGGGATTGTCTTGTTGATAGTTTTGTGCTTAATTTTTCTACTAATGAATTTTGTCCAGCTTTAGATGTAGCTATCAGGTTGATCCATACTAAGGTATTTGACGATCAAGAAATAGCAGAATACCAACCTGATTGGAAGCCATAAGAAGCCAATGCAGTGGAATGTTATAACCTCGCAATTGACAAGGATGTTGATCCATGCAATATCGATATTCCTGAGTCAGAAGGACACTGCAACGTACACGTACTAGCAGTCGAAGCCCCTGAAGTGAATCAGCCTCTGAAGACATGGACAGTCAACATGGGATCAGAAGACCAGCCTAAGTATGCTACCAGTGGAGATTATTGGGATGAAGACACGGTAAGCAAAGCGACCCAACTTCTCCATGAGTATCGGGACTTATGTCTGATAAAGTTCCTTGAAATAAAAGGAATCATTGAAGCTGTGGATGACATTTTGTCGTGGATAGAAGCTCGAATCCATGTCGCAGATGGTGTCTAGAGGTGTCAAATGTCCTTATTAGGGCGCAGCCAGAGTCACTGCTTGTGCCAAAGAAGGAAAGATGTGTCGAAGATTAAAATACAACCATTGGAAGAAATCAAAATTGGCAGTGCCAGTACGCTTCCCGTATTTACTGCCTGTATTAATGAGATCTTGGAAAATATACCGCCGTTTGGACAAGATCTTTGTTAGATTTGGTGCCATCAATGCACATTTATGACAGATTTCACAGATAGATTCTATAAGAAGACACCCACACCTGCGATGTTCGCACTTTTCAGTTTCTTGAGTTTTACAATTGCACCTATGTCAGATGATAGTGAGATTCAGAAGTTAGTGAGAGAATTTGAACAAGAGGGCCTACCGCACCTCTTTAGCCACCCACCTATGTTTGCAACCCATGAAGAGACTCCCCTAGCATCGACCCAGCCAATGCAGACATGCTCTACCAGAAAAAATTTAAACCTGAAGTTCGTTCGAAGTGGAACGAAGACAGACACCAGCAATCAGGGAAAACATCGGAGGATCCTGAGATGAATCCGTCTGGCTTAGTAGAGGTTCCATTTGAAGAAGATGAGAACATTGAACCACAGCGGCTACTGTATCTTTCTCCAGTTTGACCAGGAGTTGAGCTCCCTCGGCGGATGAAGAAGTTCACATTACGCATCCCTTCGCTGCCACCGGGTGTGCAGCTGGTCGGGACAATGACAGGGAAGATAGACCGGCTCAAGTACGTCGACCACGATACAAATGATCATGGGAAATTTCCACAATTTGCACCTGGGACATACCTACACTCTGTCTGCTATCAGGAAACTAGCGCGACATTATTAGAAGTAAAACAGTGGGCTGCTGGCTTGGACAAAGCTAGTTTCTTGAATATGCTCGATGTGCCCCACTTCGGACGCAGCACACAGGTAACCGTGGTGGTCAAACAATTATTGGCGTTGGTACACGATGGGTACCTATGGATTGGAAAACAGAAAATCACTATCAATAAATAACTCATTCACCAGATTATAGGCCTGCTGAAGGAAGGACCTGACCCTAGCATTGAGTTTTTGGGAAAGCATGAAGATATGAAGCTTGCACATAGCATGAAGGAATGCTTCGAGCTGACGAAAGGGAAGAAAGGGTATCGAACCTCATCCATTCAGTATCACAACATCTGATTCGTCGCTGAACTCTTAGCCTGTAAATTGATGAGGAAGTGCAGACCATATGAAGTGCCTACCCTAATTGTAAGTATTGCTGCGAATTGTGTGGAAGGCTACATTTACAACTGGGAAGCATACATCGCTAAGGAATTTCTTGAAGATGCCCGCGATGTGCAGGAAAAAGGTAGACCCTTTCACTATTCATGGTTGATCATACTTATTGCCTTGATCGGGTGGAAAGAGCCCACCGAGGCGCAGTTTATTGATGTACCTCCAAGCATGTCAGGTGCAGAAAGGTACGCATCACTCTGGGTGTCGCAAGACAAAGCATCCCAGCAGATGACAAACACTGTGTTCACCTTTTACGCCATGATTATCTCATATTAGATTGTCAAGACCCTGCGACTCAGTAATGAGCTATTATCTCAATATGAGGGAGTGGCTAATTTCAGGGCCGACATGCACAATGTCTTTATCCAGGCCCGCGCAGATCAGAAGAAGGCATGCTGGAAGTTGCAACATGTGGTGACCAAAGATGACATCCTTGCAGTAATTCAGCAGTGGTCAGCTGAATGGATGAAGGATGAAGGAACAAATCCCAACATCCCAATCCCTCCGGTCACCAATGTGGGCAATGTCCCTATTCAAACGCAACAGCAAGATCCCCCAAAGGACAGTGAAGACCAAACTGAGTCGCAATAGAGTGAAACTGACCAGGATGGAGATGGCGGAGACGAAGGAGAAGAAGAGGAGGAGTCGGTCAAAACTATCTCAGACCCTAATCGGCCAGATAAGCACAAGTCACCAGAGGCCAAAGAAGTGACCAAAATTCAGTCCTGCAAGAAAATGAAAGCGTCGAAAGACAAGAATATCGACAAAGATCCTACCCTGACCAGTGAAGAGCTTAATCAGGCTCTGTCGAAATCCACAGCAGTTCTCACCAAGAAATGGTCAGAGTTTGCAGGAACACATCTTGATGCCATCACCAATATAACAAAGCAAATCTTGGAGCTGAAGCAGTTAGCAGAAAAATCAGCAACGAGTGCTACAGCAAGTAGTACCCCAGTACCTGCACAGCCAGACACAAGACAATGGCCAGTTAGAGAACACTGGGGACAAGTCTCAAGTGTTGTGCTCATCATAACCGATGCAGCATCTCGCGCAGAGATGAGCATGATAGTTGGAATAGATTACACTAAGATGACCATGATGGAATTACATCTCTGTCAATCAGCCATCGCAAAGGAAATCCAAGCCCGAGACCACCACTCACAAATACTGTTGGAAAATATCAGGAAGCAGAACGATAGCCTCATAGCACAGTTGAAAGAAGTGGAGCAGAGAAAGAGGGATGCAGAACGTAAGCGGATTACACTGGTATGAGTCTTGGATGAGGCATGTCGA
This sequence comes from Pseudotsuga menziesii, assembly GCA_001517045.1. Classification (NCBI taxonomy): domain Eukaryota; kingdom Viridiplantae; phylum Streptophyta; class Pinopsida; order Pinales; family Pinaceae; genus Pseudotsuga; species Pseudotsuga menziesii. The sequence goes on along the minus strand of LPNX010813909.1, from coordinate 185,166 downwards.
AGTCTTCCTGACTTCGACGTACAGCCAGTGGAAGAACCAGAACAAATATTGGTCAGGCTGAAAGACTATGCACAGCAGTCTCGCAGTGAAATAGAGAAGCTCAAAGCAGAACATGAGGTTCAGATTTCGGAGCTTCAACTCTGCATCACCCTGGAGATCCCACCAGAGGCCAGGGAGCAACGCCGAGTAGACATTCAGGCCTCCGAAACAAAAATATTGGATACTATGAGCAGCGCAGCAAAGCTACTAGAAGATAGTGTTGAGGCCTGGACCACCCTGCAGGAACATCCAGAAGTCGAACAGCTGCAAGAAACCATCAGGCAGCGACAGACAGAGTTGGATACATAAAAGCAGAAATTAAGACTATGCCGCCTATGGAGAAAATGCTCAAGGTAAAGTGAAGAAATGAAATCCAGTAAGAAATTGAGTCATGCAGAGCAAAAGCAACAGAAGTGGAAAATTCTATGCACCCACTTATCAGCGAAGCTTTTGAGTTGAGTACTACTGTGGACACCCAAATCAAAGTTTTGAAGGAATATGATGCATTTGCGAAGAAAAATACCAGCGAAGCATCAGCCGCAGTATTGCAGGAGTTGGTCGAAAAGGAGTGAGCAGTTGACAATATCATGCGTGGTCTCAACAAGTAGTTTACTATCTTCGCTGACAAATTTTCTCTACTAGAAGAGCAGCAGAGTGTCCCGGGACAGGCCACTAGTGAGTCTTAGGGGCCTGTTGGGATGTGCACCTTAACAATCCCTAATTTTGGTAACTCTGTGGTTTTTGTGGGAGTTTGTAAGTGGATTTACAACTCAAAATAGTCTTATGGGTGTCGAGGTTGAGTCAAAATCCTCTGTTTGTAATAAACCCATGGTTTAAATCTAGGGTTTAGGGTTTGGGGTGCCCGTGGTTTAAGCCCATGGTTTTGTAATAAGTGCACTATAAATAAGCACTCTTGTAAAGAAGTCATTTTAGGATTTTGATGTAAGATGAATTGATGCGAAGCTAAGGCTTGTTTTGTAAGAAGGTTAAGTCCCAGCTGTGTGCATGGATGACCTCGGCAGCTGTGCGCGCAGAGGGTTTTGGGTGATAAAGGAAATCTATAGCTGTGTGCGCAGAGGCCTACAACTGTGTGCGCGGCTTGAGGACTTGAAGGGATCTGCAGCTAAGTGCACAGATCAAAATTGTGGTTTTTTTAAAGAGTTGAATAAAACACAGTTCTGTGGATGTAACCCCTAAACTGGGGGTGAACCATGTTATATCATGTGTTGTGGTTTTTGTTGTGTGGTTGTTATGTTCTTTTATGCATTGATAAAGAAATAACTGATAAGTAAGATCACTGCTAAATACTAACTTTGCTGAAATTCCCAGTAAAGGGTTAAGCAAGGTACTGTTTGTTTATCTAACCACGAAGCTAAATAAGTAACTATTAAGGCTCTACATTTAATAATTATAATTGTTAGAAGCTAAGGGTATAGTAATATCCCTCTTCTGCTTGCAGAAACCTGATTCTGCGGCACCCCATAGTTGTTTCGGGTGAGACTGCAACCTGTTCGTGGGTTGTTGCTGAAAGGGCCAACACTGTGGGTATTTTGTTGGTGCGAAGTTTAGGGTATAAATCCCAGGTCTTCCCTATAGCCCAACAAATATTAGTGAATTCCTAGAGGGTTTTAAGAAGAAATGGGGGGAAAAGAAAGAACCAAGACATCTGCTTGCTACCCTTTATAACATAAAGAAGATGGAGAATGAAACCATGGATTAATTTAACACTAATTTAAGGCGTGTGGTTGCGGACCTCCCTAACAAAATCAAGCCAAAGGATGCCTCCATCCTCATATCTTACATTGAAGCTTTCACTGGTGATTTGAGGTACCAATTAAGAGACAAAGAGCCGGCCAATCTAAAAACTGCTCAAGAATTGGCCAAGAAAATAGAAAAGAATATGCAGTCTTCAGGGAAATTCAACATTCCAAGTTACACTAGGGAAAACAATTCATACAACAAAGAAAAGGGAAAAGGTGTTAAATCAGAAGAAAAGGGAGGCTCTAAAGATCCCATGGAAAAGGTAATATACATGATAAAAGACTTGGTTACTAGTAAAAAACAACTAATGGCCAATCATTCTACACACTTGAATCACATTCATAATAGAATGATCACAATGGAAAGGAATAATGAACCTAGGAACTTTCAACCCAAGTAGAATCAGATGTATCAATATAATTTTCCTCAGCAGGAGCCTAGGATTCCAAACTAGTTAGACTCAGCTAACATGGTAGAAGAAGTAATTCCATGGTGTATACCCTGTGAACAATTCCACCAAGAAATCACTTGTTATGTTGAAAATAAAGTCATGGATCATGGACTTCCCGAGGTCAGTAATCAGGAAACAACTTCAAGTGAGCCTGATCATATATGCATGGTAGGCCAGGCCTACCCTTTGTCACCAGCTAAACAGTACACACCTAAGGATGAAACCATTGCATATTCTTATAGTGAAACTTATGATAAAAACTGTAATGTACATGATGGGACTCCTACATGCTCTCCATATAATGATGACAGTCTGGAAGGTTTACTGCCTTGTGATCTTTTCTCAGAAGAAGATGAGTATGAAAATGAGGACAAGTATAGCCTGTAGCATAATACAAGTGACGAAGACTCCATTATCCCCAACAAATATATTGATGAGGACTCCTGGACATTCATGGAAAATCCGGTCTATGACATGAATAAAGAGGAAAATAATGAACTAGAAACTTTTGATGGTTTTGTTGATTTTTCTATCTATGGCATATCTAAAGGAGAGAGCATGGACCATGTGGCCTTGGGAAAATTTGATACAAAAAAGGAGCATGCAGTTTATCCACATGATTAGTCTGATCCATATACCAGTATCAGTAATGAAGACAAAGAAAACTTGATATCGGAACCTGATATCAGCAATGGGGAATCCATCACATCTAGCATAGATGATGGTGATGAATATTGGGATTTTTGTGGATATCTTATTAAGAATCCTATCTATGCTATATCCATCAAGGGGAGTGTCTATTTAGAAATTTGTGGAATTCCAATCTACTATACTTCCATGGAGGGAAGCATGGATCTGGAGACCTTGGAAAACCTTAGTATGGAAGAGGAGCATTTAGAATTTTCATGTGATCATTCAGAGTCATCTCATGCAGAGTCGCACAAGGCTATCAATAATGAAGACATTGAGAAGTAGTGTTGTGAAAAATCAGATGTGATGTAGTGAGTGGAATATCAGTCTCAGCCATATTTTTCACATATAGATGTTCCTTATGATTTGGAGCTACTTGGGGCTTATGCAATGAGTTATCATTTGATAAAACATGGTGATCAGTATGATGATGTAGTCAGTTTGCCTCATCATTTTGATTGGTATATTAGTCATATCCAGTCATGGATAGAAGCAACCTGGATGAGCACATACAAGTTGGGGAAGAATTTTTATGACATTATTCATCCCTATGATCTCCCATCCATCCCGCCCATTCTGAACCATCACGTAGGTTTGCATTTTCTGAATAAGGTATCCTTACTTTGGCTGGTAACCAAAGACAAGGAAAAAAAAATTATGTTAACAAAATGCTTAAGTGGTTACATTGGATTTTTTATTACACTTAACCCTTTTTATATCATGCTTAGAGTAGGAAAATAAGCTCCTTGAAAGAGAGCATTTACTTTCTGCATTTCTATTTTATACTTAGCTATAATAAAACTTTGCTTCTTTTAGTTAGTTACATTTATTTTGTTTAAATAAATCAACTTAATGGTTCATTTGATTTTTTATAAAACTTGTGCTATTGAGGTTTTTGTTGTCAAGTTGAGATGTTTTTATAGAGTATATAAACTAGAGATTCTGGTGTTCTCATATCCTCTCCTTGCCTTAAAGATTAGATCGAGCACACGTCCCACAGTTGGAGCCAGAATGTTACCACCTAAGTTGTACTTAGTGGTTTTTTTATCAAGTGAGCCCGGTGAGCCAGACAAGGATAACTTGTTCGGACTTCAGAAGACCTTCAGTCTTACTTCTGGGAAGCTTTGTTGTACTATATCACATGTTCATACCCCATGGGGGAATTGTAATAAATGTTCTAGCATGATAGTGTTTGTAAAAGACTCGGTCTCTTAGACTTTATTTGTCAATTCGATCAGCCCATGGTGTTTTTTCCCTTGGTTATTATTGGTTGTTGAATAAACGACTGATAATTTCTAAGTTTTTTACTCCATACCTCCAAATTTGGGGTGGTTGGCTTGGCATTTACACCTATTAAGGTTATTAGAGTCCATGTGTCAATGTATAAACATGCTAGGCATCATGGTCGAGTCCTATGAACATGTCTAAGTCCCCCTAGGTTTTTTCAACTTTTTTATTTTTTTAATTTTTTCAGTGTTTTTTATTAAAATTTGATTTTTCCAAAACTTAGGCTATTTTTTAATAGCTTAATTGGAAAAATTGATTTTGTAATAAAAGTGGGGCAAATAATCAGTTTCAGTCATGTAGGTGCTCAATTTCAAGCTAAGAGCACCATGTAAACCCATGGACCCACAATTTCATAGTTTTGAGTGATTTTCCATCACTTAGGTCAGAACGCCCCAAAAATTAATTATTGATTATTTTAATTAATAAATTGATGAATAATGGAGAAAATCCAGAATCATAGATCAGTGGATTCTTAGCCGATTTTTGAAATCAGTCAGATCTGAACCAGATTAATAGGATCTGACAAATCCTTTTCTGAAGGAGGTGATCAAATCAGATCTAGAGTTGATCTTCAACATCGTTTATGGGTAATTTCACCCTCCCTGTCTCCTCCACACGTTTTGGCTCATATGGATGAGTTTTGGTGGATGCTTCAGTCAACAGGTTGAGGTGTTAGTCAGATCAGCTCTCCGATTGACAATTGCACTCAGTGAGACTCGGATCTAGCTCAATTCAGCTTCAGATTTTCATTTATTGACTCTCCATCATCTGATTTGGTCTATCTCCTTGGGATTTATGTGCCCCTGGGATGGATCTCCTATTTTTTGTATATATCCAAGCATAAGCCTCCTCTTCCAGGCTAGTTAGAGTTGGATTGAAGGGATTTCTATTGTAATACTATTGTAATATTTTGATTGTTGAAATAAAGAAGCTTTGGAGGCCAAATGGTGTAATGCTCTCATATGTGTGGATTAAGCATTGTCTTACGGCCATTGATGTTGTCGGCTTTTCTCTCAATTTCTGCATCTGAACCCTTTCTGGCTTGAACGATTCAGCTGAATCAATAGGAGTATAGTTGGGCAAGTAAGGTTACTTGTTTTTCTTATATCTCATAGAATATATGTTAGAAGATATAGATTATACATGTTTAATAAGTTTATTTGCATGTAATTCTTGTCTCTTTTTCATATATATATCGAGATCTCATGAGGTTTCGTGCAGGATTGTGTGCTTAGATTTTAGGTAGCAAGGATTGGACGAGCTATGGATCTAGTTTGAATCCACTATACATCCAAAATATTTGTGAATACATTGCCCCTCTGTATTCCACTAACAAATTTCCATTGCAGATCTGCTTCAGCAACAACCACTTTTCTTCTCCTTTTCCTCCTTCAAAATCAATCATTTTCACCTGGTTACATTGTTCACAAATTTGATATTGTTTAGATATATTAACTTAAAGTAAATTTAACATATATCTATCTCCTCAAATCCCATAATCTAGATATTGTTCTTAAAAGGTTTCATAAGCATTCTAGATCTAGCTTTAGGGAAATTGTCCTTTTTGCATGGAATTTGAAAGAGAATTTGTAGCTTGCATGCATTAGATTTATATTTTCTGTTATAAAAGATAAATCTAGCAATCAGTGCACATCATATTGGCTGCCTAAAATGAAAGCCAATATCCCAAGGAAAGCTTTCTTTCCTTGGTTCCCTTTTACCTTTTTTAACTAGTTTTAACTTAGCTTTTTTTGGTTAAAAGTAAGCTGACCCAAAGGTACTTTCAGAGTGCTTTTGGGTATATTTCAGTCAAATAATATTGCTGGTTTTTATAAGGTATAACAGAAAAGAGGAGGATCTGCTGTTCGAAAGTGACTTTTGGGCCTTCTGAATCCCCCCAGGGGTCTCCCTTTTTTACTGAAATCTTTAATTTTTGCACTTTGTAATCTCTTGATTTCATTCTATATAAGAATCAAGAGGAATAATATCAGTTTTCTGATATTTTAACCACTGGTAATAAAAATAATTCTGAATAGCCTCTTTCGAGCCCATTCCCCATCCCCCCTGGGGGGATTTGCGTCTGTGTCATTTTTTTCTTTTCGTTCATCCTTTTTTAATCTAGCGTAGTACTAATATGCAGGGTAGTATAATTTGATTTAAAATAATTTTCACATTCCATTTCTATTAGTTTCAAAGTAACTTTAATACTTACCCCGCGAGCCTCCTTTTGAGCCAAAAGGTGAAGAAAGGTTCGTGGTAGTCTAATTAGAAAATTGTGGTTTGATTATCTTTTTATGTTTCATTTGCTATCATCATTTGTTTTAGTAACCATAGCAATATCAACTCCTCCTTGATTCCCCAATTGAGGTCCACTTGGACCGAAAGAGGTTCATGGAGGGTTTTATTTTTAACAAGAACATCCATCGCAAATTTACTAAAATTGACAAGACTCCGGTGTGTATGCTCTGCACTTGGCTGCGATTCATTGAACCAGTCAAGCTATATCAAAAGCACTCGAGTGACTAGTATAATTAGGATTCACTCTCCCAAATTGACAAACCATCAAGTGAAAATCCAACACCTAGATCAAACCATTACGATGGAAAAATACCAAAGGAAGCGGGAACTTTTGAAAAGTGACCTCGGGGCACCGATCTCTGTCACACCCTAATGGGTGCATTATGAAAAATAGCCTCAGAGACTCCATTCAGCCCACATATTCCTTGCGGGTAGCTGTTAAGGTTTCGTTTTGGACATACTCCAAGTACTCTCGAGTATATCTGGAGTCCACCCCTTCGCCTAATTTCAATCAACTCATATTTCACATTAACTTAAAATGTACCAAGAGGCAATTGCAAAACATTCACTCCAAGCACATGCAAGTATATTTATTTCTTTTTTACTCCATTTTTAAGGCACTGGTTATTATCTTGCTATATATTTATATTGTGTCTCAGCATTGTGCTTTTGTGTGCTCATTTAGTATCTTGTCATCAATGGTTGTTTATGGTTAATTTTAAAACTCTCAAGTAACTCATTTAGTTCAACATCACCTTACTAAGTAAATTATCCTTAGTAACTTAATAGGGTCTACCCCCCTTGGCTTCGTTAGGAGTTGAGCCTAAACGAAGGAGTCAAGAACAAGGTGACAGCCTTGACTCGAGACTTTCCCCCAAGGACACACTGAGGGGATTGAATATTTCTGCCATGTGACCCAGGTGTGTGTAAGGTGGAAACACCTCCCAAAGAGTCTTCCAATTTCCCCACCCCGGCAGCCTTTTCCCCTTCCTCTTCAACATCTAGAAAATTCTTAGAGTCAGTGTCATTCTCATCTATGAGGGTGTTTACAAACTCACCAGATAACTCCAGAAATCTCTTGATCTGCATATAGTCTTCAAAAAATTGCCAATATCTAGTGTTGTCTAGTATAGAAGGTCTATTCACAATATCTACTTTGTATTTCCTTTTTCCTACTGTAGGGGCCTCAAATTTTCCGGCTACAGTCGCCAGAGAGTCCACCATCATATTCTCATATCTAGGGATCACTTGGACTATATGTTCAGTGAAGTAATTTCCAAACATGTCCCGCACCTCATTATGGTAAGATCTCATTCTTGGACGTCTAGATTGGTAGCTGTCATTCACCTGATTCACTACAAGCTCTGAATCTCCAAAAATTTGGACTCTTTTAGCTCCTAAATCCTTTAGCGATTGAAGTCCCAACAATAAGGCCTCATACTCTGCTACATTGTTAGAGAATTCAAAAACTAACTTATAAGAATAAGCTTTGGTATCTCTAATGGGGGATATTATGCACACACCTACACCAGCACCTGCTTTAGCCACCGAGCCATCGAAATACATCTTCCACAGTCCTTCATCCTTCTGCTTTCTTTCTAAAGCTTCCAATTCGCTAGTCTCTCCTTTATCCCTTTTACCTTTTCATGGCACAACAACTTTTGAGTCACAAGGAGATATATCATTGAAGAAGATAGACGACCCTAAGTCTGTGTCGACGGCATAGACATGATGGATGTCGAGCTAAGCCTGACTGCTCATGATGTAAGGCAATCTTTTCTCATTGTATAACCTTTTGTTTTCATTCCAAATAGGAATTGTTGCATAGGACATGTCCATTTGCAGGCTACCCTTCAGCTTTGAAGTCCAAGACCTTGACAGCAAAATACCAAACTTGGGGGGAATATCATCCACAGCAACATCCATGACCACAATTTTAGATGGCAACTTATTTAAAGATACCACCATGTATTTGATCAAGCCCAGACATTTTACCCTTTTATAATCAAAGGAATACAAGTCTTTATAAGGCCTTGTAATCTCCAATCCCAGGCTCTCCACCACTCCCTTTGGCATCAGATTATGTGAGGCTCCTGAATCCAACATAGTATTGTGTAACACCATATCATGTATGTTACGGAGAAAACATCCTATGGCTTGGGGTACCACAATAGACAGAGTAACAATAGAAATCAATGCTTTCCCATATGCAAGAGAAACAAAACATCTAACACTAAAGGATCTCGAAACATACCTTATTCCAGATGGTTGATGTAGATCCCCGTTGAGCTCTTCCACTCTCGCTTGTATTAGGAATTTTCTCTTTCAACATTTAGAAAACAAGACTAGCATGCTACCTAATGGTGTTAGACCTACTCTAGCATATATAATCAATAACATATAAGCATTTAAAGGCATCCATGGATTCAATATTCATTCAAATACACATTATTGGACAGGAAAATATATTTCTATTAATATAAATCAGAGATTACAATAGTGACAATCTCTGTCGGCATGTTTGCGAACCAAAGAAACTGAGTCCTCCACCTGGGCCTCCACCACTGCAATCCTCCATCTCTCAATAGCAAGCTCACAAGCAAAGGCAAGCTTGGGAAGAACACAAAGTGATCCAAGGGAAAAAGGGATGTAGACTCAAGCCTATAAGCTCCGGCAACAATGGACTATAGTTTTCTTGCTCTTCAATTCCTCTTCCTTCAATGTATCCAAAGGGTTCCTTATATAGTGCTTCAATGGGATAATGGAAGGTCAAATCCGAGCAATCTCAAGGGATATGGAAGGCCAAGAGACAAGTGACTCGGATCCACATCAAGGAAAACTCCAAAACTATTTGGCCTTTTGCACACATCCCAATGTACACAGGTTTGAGGGTCATATCCGGGTATATACGTGAGAATAGGTTTAAAAGTCACGTATAGAAAATAATCCATGTTTTTAGAGATGATCTTGGAAACATCAAAGGTACAAAAATGGTCCATGGGGTCCAAAGAGTCTGCAGAGGGACATGGAAGGCCATAAATGTGTGATCCACCATGTGTGGTAAAATCAGCTGTAACATATGCCCCCTAATGTGTGAGTTCAGAGGGGTGATGCGATGACCAGAATACATTACAATTCCATCACAAAATTGAATTTATGTAGAACCAGGTGGAAGAACCAGCCATCCAATAGTATAATACAATAATCAAACTCTGCACATAACTGCAAGTACATATAGCAGCCCTGGATACATAAGATTACAATGTCCATGAATAAGCATGATACAAAATATGACATGTGTGGTCATCGCCACATACAATATAGATAGATTAGAATCTCCATGATGAATATATACAAAGGATCATGATCTCCAAAATGGGTAAAGATATCTAACATACAATGGAACCAAGTCATGAGAGATGAAATCTCATGAACACTGGAACGATAAAGGAGGTAGCATATATGAAATTCCACTAATCTGGAAGGTCTTCTACACAATATGCTACGAGTACATGTCCTACTATGTGAATAGAGGTGTCAAGGTCGAACATAGTAGTTCATCATCTGATTACTGGTCATTGATGTATACCATTAACAAATGCGAGATCACCCACCAATAATGAAAATGGGAATCAACGTACTAGAGCGCAAACTAACAAGTGTGAATAAATGTGTTGAGGTCAAACACTTGAGATAATCCATCAATCAAGGGACCTTGATGTATTCCCAAAACTATCGATGGTGAGAGAACCTGGCACTAATGAATGCAAGTCTCAAGGCACTCACATTGACTCTAGATTCCTATCCCAGAATAAATGATTTGAAGTCGATGGGATGAAATCCACTGGAAGGAGGGCATTAAGGCATCCTTCATCATCCAACACGAGGTACTAAAAAAAGATGTATAATGTGGAAGGACTCGATAATAATGTGCATGAACCAGTATCAGTACTGGAAATGGCCAACATGTAAAGTCAAGAGAACTAAGGAATGGTCGACTCAGGTTTCAACTTCCTTCGAACAAGAGTAGCGACACAGGAGGCATCGACAGAGGCTCCATAGGGACTGGAAGCTTAACTAATCGGTGGAGATAAACTTAGAGAAATGAGTACAACTCATAAATTCAAACTATTAACCCAACCAATGGATGAGATATACAGTGCTCTGTTCGAAGGAAACACGACTTGACTGCTCCCAAAGATAACATCTTTTCCTATCCGTCTTTTTTATTTTTTTATTTTTTTTGGACTTTTTCAAATATTCTCAAAAACTTGAAAAAGAATAGAAGTGATTTATAGTTACAGACTAGGAGGAGACGAGTGTGAAGGGGCAAAAAAACTAGTTCCAAGTAGTGGAACATACCTATGTTCAATGCAAGGACACATGTGTAGGATAATGACACTCGGGGGAAAGTCCCCTCCCGGTAAAAAATGGGGAATCAAGCTGCAAAGGATATGTAAAATGGCTCTGCATGGCTAGACATGAGACAAGCTTGGGCTATATAGCTGATAATCAAACTCAAGGAAGCCGACATAAGGCTCAATAAGGCAAGAAAAACTCATGATAATGCAATTACAACTTGACATAAGGGAATCCTGGGGAAAAAAGGCCAGCAAAAAGATCAAAAGGAGTATGAGGCTCTTGCGCAAAGTCATGGCGATACTATACAAAGGACTCCCACACCCTAAAGGAAAAATGTCAGCATGGGTGCCTAATGCAAAATGGGAACTAAATAGTGTAGAGTCCCCGACCCTCCGACCAGTGAAGAGGACGCTACCATGGCCTTAACCATCTGGGAAACCAGCCCCATGAACATGTGCATTCATAAAAAGTTGAAATGCTGAAAAAAAATGATTTGAACTAGAACATGCATACATGATTATTTATCATACAGCGGAAGTGAACATATGTTCATACAAGCATTCAACATATTCATCATAATCATTAATAGTAATTAGGATTGCAGAAGTAAAATAGACAAGATTACTTATCTTATAAAGAACTCGTTCCGCAACTAGCTACATCGCTGCAACATTCCACCCAACCATAGGCCATCATTCTCCTTAATCTCTCAGCAATGCTACCACCCCCGAGCTGGGCATTATTATCCAAGGGATAAGGAACAAGCAAGCTTACACATAGCCAAGGATACACAAAACACACCCAAGACAACACAGTTGGATTTATTAGGCCATCCACAAGACAGCCAAGACAACATGGTCAGGTTTATCAGTCCATCAAGGAGCTAGGAAAGGCTAAATGCTAAGCTGGTGAGCCCATTACAGACCTAGGAACACCTACACTAGAACTAGCCTGACTTCTAAGACACCCACACACACCCAACACAAGGAATCAGTCCCTTCTCTGCTACACAGTCCCTAAGGCCCTAACTTCCCTTCCAGTGCTATTCAAGGGTTGTGGAGAAGTCAAAGCTATCCCTCTAGCTCTATCTATGTGGTTTCCAAACATACCAGGTTTATCAACCAACCCAAGCCCCCATACCTACTCCCAACACAGTCCAAAGACCAACCATTGCACACATGCAATCAATCAGTTGTTACAGCTTAACAGGGAAAATGACTCCTGAGTCATTCCTAGCCCTATCATGGCCAAAATGACTCCCAAGTGAATTACAATAGGCCCAAAATGTATTAGTAAAAACAATTCACAACATGTGGAAAACAATAGTCTGTCCTGGGAAACGAAGTAAGCAGAAAATACTTACACAAGCCGCACTGGGGAAGAAGATACAGACTCTCAACTTGTGCGTGAGGGAAACTTGCACCAGACCCCAAAACACAGAGGGAAAACACACCAGATTCCACTCTGTGGAAAAACATGAATGACAACTGATAAGTGGCTCCCCTCCTGGCTACGTGAGATCCAATAGAATAGATGCCTGTGCATGAGGATGAACAGACTCCCATCCCCAAATGTAAAGAAGAACCCAACAAAACACACTGTAACGTAAGGGAGACCACAACAACCCATGAATCAGTCTGTGAGGAAAGTATACACCCACTCCATCCACAAAATCCGTAGAGGAAAACTATGTGAGTAAAACCAAGAAAATCCTATGCGTGGGAACAAGCAAGACTCCCGCTCCTACATGAGGATGAATAGACAATGGAGAGGATGCACAATAGTCAAAAGTGCATGAGTGTTTCAACACTATCGTGGAGAGAGTGGAGTGTCCGCTGGAGTGATGGCGGTGGTTTTTTTTGCTTGCCATCGTGAGGTCAACCACGCTGGTGGAGTGTGCGTGTGGGAAAGGACTGACAGTCCTGCCACACTCCACTCCCAGCCATAACTGCCCCAACTAACAGTAGTAGTTTTTAATGGTGGTGGTTGGATAAAACAAGGAAAGATGACACATGGCTTTTTCCCCCATTGCCCAAGGTTTGACATCCGCCCCTTATCCTTGTGAAAATCATGCCCCTTCTCAATTTAGTTGTCGGGAATGTAGCTGGTTGGGTTATTTAATTAAAGATGCATATTTACATGATAAAAAACTCAATATGTATGCCGCATGCCCCGATATACCATCGGTGACAATTTCAACTTGAAACATAGCATAACCAATCAATGGTGGGGCCTTCGCCTTTAGCTCCGCACCATGAATACTTACAATATATACATCATATACATCTAATGCAATGGGGTCAAAACCGGGGTGTTACATTCCCCTCCCCCTTCAATAGCATTGTCCTCAGCGCTTTACAAAATTGAACAAAATGCTACACTAGTATTGCCTCAGTGTTCCGTAGAATTGAACAAAAATGGATGTGCCAACCGCATGGCATCCTCTAGCTCCCACGTAGCCTCTTTAGGTCCGTAGTGCTCCCATTGCACCTTTACTTGACCTATGGCCCAGTTTCGGAGCATTGTGACTTTCTTATCGAGGATACACATTGCCTCAATTTGGAACTCTCCCTCAGGTTCCACTTGAATCACATCCTAATTTATCACATGGTTATGATCATGTACATATCTCTTAAGAAAAGAAACATGAAAAACATTATGAGCTCTAGTACTAGCAGGCAATGCAATTCTATATGCAACTGGTCCTATTCTTTTAAGCACTTCAAACAGCCCACAATATCTTGGTGACAACTTGGCACAACTTCCAAGCTTCAAGGAACTCTTCCTTGCCCTCACTCTAAGGTAAACATGATCCCCAACACTGAACTCCCTATTCACCCTATGCTTATCTGCATAGCTTTTCTGTCTGTCCTGTGCAGATTTCAGATTTTGCCTGATCTTTACAACCTATTGGTCCATTTTCTTGAGCAATTCTGGTCCAAGCACAATCCTGTTCACTGGGTTATCCCAAGTCACTGGTGTCCTGCACCTTCTCCCATACAAAGCTTCATATGGACTCATCCCCAAGGATGCCTGCTATCCATTTTTATAAGCAAACTCTACCAAGTGTAAGTAATATTCCCGCTTGGTTGGTTTGTCCATCACGTACATGCGAAGCATTTATTCAAGCACCTGATTAACTCTCTCTATCTACCCATCTGTCTGAGGATCTTATGCAGTGTTGAATTTTAGCTTTGTACCCAAATATGCAAACAACCCCTTCCAAAAGTGGGAAGTGAACTTGACATCTCTGTCGAAGACTATTGCCTTAGGTAATCCATGCAATTTGAAAATCTCCTTCGTGAAGATCTTTTCAATATCATCAGTCTTATGCGAAGACTTAACCGGTATAAAATGCGCTGCCTTTGTCAACTTGTCCACCACAACCATGATGGAATCATGTTGTCTCCAAGTCATCGGCAATCCTGTAATAAAATACAAGGAAATATCTTCCCATTTCCATTCCGAAACAGGAAAAGGGTGCAACAAACCTGTAGGGTGTTAATACTCAACCTTTACCTGCTGGCATTTCATGCACCCCGAAATGTACTCAGCCATATCCCTTTTCATTCCTAGCCAAAAGTACTGCTTTCTAGCTGTAGTAATTGTCTTCTGATATCTTGGGTGACCAGAGTACAAAGTTTGATGGATTTCATCCATGACAACTCTACTCAAATCTGCTACATGTGGAATATAAATTCTACCTTTATAAGTGAGAAGTCCATCTTCTTCCAATTTATATCCCGCATACCTCTTCTCAAGACTTTGTTGCTGCAATTTGTCTTTTACCTCCTCATACAATTCATCTCCAGCAACATGATTAACAATCTGCTGCCTCAAATCTGATTGGCAAATACTAAGAGATGCCACATGCATTTCCTTCACCTTCCTGCTAAGTGCATCCGCTACCTTATTCTCCTTTCCTTTTATGTTCTTGATTTCGAAATCAAACTCACATAAAAGTTCCAGCCATCTTGCTTGCCTAGCATTAAGAGTAGGCTGATCAAATAGATACTTCAGACCACAATGGTCTGTTCTGAGCTCAAATATCCTACCCATCAAGTAATGTCTCCACATTTTGAGAGCATGTACTATGGCTGCAAGCTCTAGATCGTGAGTGGCATAGTTCTTCTCATGCTCTTTCATCTTTCTCGAATCATAACATATCACGTGGTTGTCCTGCATAAGGACTCCTCCAAGACCTTGTCTGCATGCATCGATACATACCAAAAAATATTTCTCGGGGTCTGCAACTTTCAATACGGGTGCATTGGTGCGAAGATTCTTCAACTGCTGGAAGCTTTCTTCACACCTCGATGTCCACTTGAACTTCATCCCCTTATTTTGCAAAGAAGTGATGGCATGTGCAACTCTGGAGAATCCTTCAATGAACATTCGGTAGTACCCTGCAAGTCCCATAAAAGATCTTACATCTGTCACATTTCTTGGAGTAGGCCAATTCATAATGGCTTCAATCTTTTCAGGGTCCATAGATATACCCTCCTCTGAGATAATGTGACCCAAATACTGAATTCTATCTCTATAGAAGTCACACTTGCTTAGTTTTGCATACAACTGATGCTCCCTGAGCAATTTCAATTTCAATCTCAAATGCTCTTCATGTTCTTCCTCATTCTTAGAATAAACAAGAATGCCATCAAGGAAAACAAGAACAAAGTTGTCCAAATACCTACCGAAGACACTATTCATAAGGCACATAAATGTAGCTGGTGCATTTGTGAGACCAAATGGTACCACTACAAACTCATAATTTCCATACCTTGTCGTGAAGGTTGTCTTATGAATGTCTTCATCCTTGATTCTCACCTGATGGTAACCAGACCTCAATTCAATCTTAGAAAATACCTTTGCTCCTCTCATTTGATCAAAGAGGTCATCAATCCTAGGCAAAGGATATTTATTCTTCACAGTAACCTTGTTCAATTGTCTGTAATCAATATATAACCTGAGGGTACCATATTTCTTCTTTACAAATAGAACTAGTGCTCCCCAAGGAGACACACTCTGTCAGATATACTTCTTTTCCAGTAACTCTTGCAGTTGCATCTTCAACTCTAGCATCTCCTGTGTACTCATCCTGTAGGGTGCCTTGGACACTGGTGCTGCTCTTGGCACAAGTTCAATTGTGAAATCAATGTCCCGCTTTGGAGGAAGCCCTGAAATCTCATCAGGAAACACATCCCTAAATTCTTGTAACACCTGATAGTCCTCCAACCTAGGAGTTTCATCTCTTGATGTCTCCAAATTGTGAGCTACATACAATTGGCAACCCTTCCTACAGAACTTATTTAACTGCATTGTTGAATCCTGCCGTATTGAAATCACCTTTGGAATACCTTTCACAACTACTAGGTTCCCTTCTTCATTCATGCATTTGAAAGTCTTATTGTAACAGTCAAGCTTCACCCTGTGAGCTTCTAAGCAATCCATTCCAATGAGAACATCATAGGAACCAAGTGGTAGAACATTCAAATCTACACAAGTGACCAATCCATCCATAACTAATGGACATTTCTCCACCACTTCACTAACTTTTCTCTTAGTTCCAGTGGCTAGCTTGACTAACCAATATTTTCTATGCTTTACCTTCTTAAAAGCACAAGTCTCCACTACTCTAGGAGTAATGTAACTGTGACTAGAACTAGGGTCAATCAAAATAGAAATAGATTGCTCAACAATATTACCTGCAACTTCAACCATCGTTGACTGGTGATCTTCCTGGCAGTCCTCCAGTGCTGCATAGATCCTAGGGACTGCCCTTGCTACTTGACCCACTATTTCTGCTTCTTGAATGTTTTAAGCTGGCCTTACACTCTCATTCTCGAGTGGACAATTTCTGCGCATGTGGGGTCCTCCACATTTCCAACATTGAAGTGGCCCTCTATTTTGTTGTGGATCTTTAGGCTTTTCTCCTGTCACTCCAACTGGCTTACTCGCAGCTTGAGATGGCTGCTTCTCCTGATTCCTGAAGTTAGAAGGTTTGAAACCTTTCTTTCTTTGGTCAAACTTCTCATTCTTCTTGTCCCTCCATGCCTTATGGTAATCCGACTTACCTTTGCTTTGCTCATAGCAATACTTAGCCTTCCTTATTGCTTCCTTAAGAGTTCAAGGTTCATAAAACTTGATTCTATCTTTGTAAGACTGAGGTAACCCACTCAGAAAATGACGGACCTTCACTTTTTCATCTCTAATGTACCAGACATACCTCAACAGCTCCAAAAACTTATTTGCATATTCTTCCATGGTTTGCTGTTCCAATCTCAGCTCATGGAACTCCTTAATCTTGTCATCATAATACCTGTCAGAGAGGTATTTCTGCTTGAAATACTTCTTGAACTGTTTCCACTTAAGCCTCCTTTCACTGATCCTCTTTACTTGCTTGAAGTGTTCCCACCAAATGGATGCTCTTCCATTCAGATTGAATATGGTGACTCTTGTCTTCATGTTTCCTGAATAATCATGCACTTGAAAGTACTTCCTTATCCCAAGAAGCCAAGCATCAACCTCTTGTCCAGTCTTTACCTCACCATCAAATGTAGGAGGTTTAGCCTTCTTAAATTCATCCCGAGAGCGATCCCTATGATGTCTCTTTCTCTTTCTTTTATGAGGAGAAGAACTTGAATCCCCATTGGATTCTTCAGAGTCAGATGATCCACTAGAATTCCTTCTCCTTCTCCTAGTACTGCGCTTACTACCTTCTGGTCTTGCTGTACCTCGTCCAGAGTCTATCTTTCTTTGCAAGTCTGTCAAACTCTACAACATAGCAGCATTCAACTGATGCTGCTCTTCCTAGGATTTAATCAATCTTCTCATGGTGGCTGCAACATTTAATGGTGTCTCTTGGAA
The DNA here is from genome assembly GCA_001517045.1 of Pseudotsuga menziesii. Lineage (NCBI taxonomy): Eukaryota > Viridiplantae > Streptophyta > Pinopsida > Pinales > Pinaceae > Pseudotsuga > Pseudotsuga menziesii. Next base: position 167,411 of record LPNX010813909.1, on the reverse strand, counting down.
TCTCCTCCCATTGGCCACAATGTCATCATTCCCATTACGGACATTTTCTCCCATGGCATCTTCTGCTCGCTCGTAAGAATCTCAAGCATCATATCCGTCATTGGTTCTCATAACTGAACCACCACTTACTTACCAAACTGCACTACCTGGAATACTACTCTTGAAGGTGTTTATGACTCTGCAAATGTGTTAGTAACACAACTATTAGATGCATACATTGATATAAATTAGAATTACTTCCCTTCTTTTGGAAAAATCATAAAATAACAAATTTTCCCAAACACAATATTTTCTTCATCAAAGAATGCTTGTTTGAGGGGGACGAATGGGGTCAAGGGGGGTTTCCCCCTTGTGGCTTCTTTTTTTTCCTTTTTTTTGTAAATATTGAATTTTCGTGCAATCTAGCGCATAAGATCGCTACCACTTTCTCATTTTCAGCCCTGAAAATACACTGAAAAACCGTTGAAAATCTCGCTGAAAATAGCCGAAATTGCTAAGAAATCCCACTTGAAAAACTCAAAATTTCCTCCCGCAGAATCGGGTCTCATCCCAACTAACATTCCGATGTTTCGGCAGTTAGCGCAACTAACTTCCTCCACTGTTCATAGGAGACCAGATCCACTAAGCACTACCGCATCGGCGATTGAATCTTCTAGCCTTCGGAAGGATAGTCCATTAGACAGCCGCAATGGTGGACATTCAATCCACTAACTTCATCTGACATAGCTCATAAGCAACTGAATTAACTAGGTTTTGGCAATGTGTTCAACTAACCATCGCCAATGGTCGACAATTCTAGGACTTGGAATTTTTATTTTTTTTTCCCCTTTAGTCTTCCTTTTCGCCGCTTAATCAGCTGACTTCTCTTCTTTTCGTCGGTGAAATAGTTCCATCAATAGCCGTAATGGCGGCCCATCATCTTCGATCTTCTTTCGATCAGTGGCCCAATCTACCGAGGCATAACCTGATCGGTATCAGTAGTCTCTTCTCGTTGGAAGGCTAGTGCTCTAGGCTTCCGAAACGGCGGGTGCACAAACCACTTTCTGCTTCTGATGGCCGATGTTTTCGTTACTTAGAAAAATTTTGAACTTTCTTTACTGTGTCATTGGTTGGAGGCCTTACCAATTGGACGCGTAGTTGTCTAGCCATCCGCAATGGCAGGCGCTCGATCAACTATGTTCTGTCTGGGCGTCGAACTCTTAGAAAAATGTTCCCGCAATTTTCCTTCCAACTTTCCTCCATCGGGTGTGCTTCCGCTTAACTCTCTGCTACATCGGAGTCTATCCCACTGAGTGTTCCGATGAACCGATAGTTCAAACACTTAGACAATTTTTTTGTGGAAGTTTTCTGTCATAAAATTCTTATTTCTGCTAGGTAGAAAGAAATCCTTCCTTTGTCACTGCATCTTTCATGGCTCATTCAGGCCCATGTTGCAACATGAGCTTTGATACCACACTGTAGCGTCCCCGACCCTCCGACCGATGAAGAGGACGCTACCATGGACTTAACCATCCGGGAAACCAACCCCATGAACATGTGCATTGATAAAATGCTAAAATGCTAAAAACAAAATGCTTTGAACTAGAAAATGCATACATGATTATTTATCATACAATGGAAGCCAACATACATTCATACAAGCATTCAACATGTTCATCATAATCATTAACAGTAATTAGGATTGCAGAAGTAAAATAGACAAGATTACTTATCTTATAAAGAACTCGTTCCGCAACCAGCTACTTCGCTGCAACGTTCCACCCAACCATAGGCCAGTGTTCTCCTTTATCTCTCAGTAACGCTGCCACCCCCGAGCTAGGAATGATTCTCCAAGGGATAAGGAACAAGAAGGCTTACACATAGCTAAGGATACACAAAACATAGCCAAGCCAACATAGTTGGGTTTATCAGGCCATCCACAAGATAGCCAATCCAACATGGTCAGGTTTATCAGGCCATCAAGGAACCAGGAAATGATAAATGCTAAGCTAGTGAGCACATTACAGAGCTAGGAACACCTACACCAGAACTAGCCTAACTTCTAAGACACCCACACACACCCAACACAAGGAATCAGTCCCTTCTCTGCTACACAGTCCCTCAGGCCTTGACTTCCCTTCTAGTGTTATTCAGGGGTTGTGGAGAAGAAATCCATCCCTCTAGCTCTGTCTGTGTGGTTTTCAAACATACCAGGTTTATCAAGCAACCCAATCCCCCATCCCTACTCCCAACACAATCCAAAGACCAACCATTACACACATGCAATCAATCAGATGTTACAGTTTAACATGGAAAACAACTCCTGAGTCATTCTTGGCCTTATCATGGCCAAAACGACTCCCAAGCGAATTACAATAGGCCCAAAACATATCATTAAACACAATTCACAACATGGGGAAAACAACAGTCTGTCCTGGGCAACGAAGTAAGCGAAAAATACTTACACAGATCGCACTGGGGAAGAAGATATAGACTCTCAACCTGTGTGTGAGGGAAACTTACACCAGACCCCAAAATATAGAGGGAAAACACACCATATTCCACTCTATGGAAAAACATGAATGACAACTGATAAGTGGCTCCCCTCCTGGCTGCGTGAGATCCAACAGAACAGATGCCTGTGCATGAGGATGAATAGACTCCCATCCCCAAATGTAAAGGAGACCCCAAAAAAACACACTGTAACATAAGGGAGACCACAGCAACCCACGAATCAGTCTGTGAGGAAAGTATACACCCACTCCATCCACAAAATCCGTAGAGGAAAACTACGTGAGTAAAACCAGGAAAATCCTGTACATGGGAATGAGCAAGACTCCCACTCCTACGTGAGGATGAATAGACAATGGAGATGATGCGTAGTAATCAGAAGTACATGAGTGTTTCGGCACCATCGTGGAGAGAGTCAAGTGTCAGCTGGAGTGATGGCGGTGGTTTTTTTTTCTTTCCATCGTGAGGTCAACCACGCTGGTGGAGTGTGCGTGTGGGAAAGGACTGATAGTCCTGCCACACTCCACTCCCAGCCATAACTGTCCCAACTAAAAGTAGCAATTTTTAATGGTGGTGGTTGGATAAAACAAGGAAAGATGACACATGTCTTTTTCCCCCATTGCCCAAGGTTTGACATCCCCCCCCTATCCTTGTGAAAATCATGCCCCTTCTCAATTTAGTTGTTGTGAACGTAGCTGTTTGGGTTATTTAATTAAATATGCATATTTACATGATAACAAAACTCAATATGTATGCTGCATGCCCCGATATACCATCAGTGACAATTTCAACCCGAAACATAGCATAACCAATCAATGGTGGGGCCTTGGCCTTTAGCTCCACACCATGACTACTTACAATATATACATCATATACATCTAATGCAACGGGGTCAAAATCGAGGTGTTACACTAGGGCACCCATGTATGGTCTGGCTCTACCATTCACATCATGTCACTTCTAAAAGCAACAAGAAGGTTCTGTGATAGGATAGAATGGGTTCATACCTATGGTTATAATGAAATGGTCATAAGGTCATACAAAGTGCAAATAGATGTGAAACCTAACCTATATGCTAGTTTAGACATAATACCTAAAATCAGCACAAACAGGTCAAAACCACGGTCAAAACGACGCTCAAAACGGACTCGTACATCATCAAATTAGTCCAAAATGGTCAGAAATAGTCCAAAACTATAGAAAGTGGGTAAAAAATTTCAAAATTTTTTAAAAATTTCTATAAATAGTAAAAACTTCAAAAATTCCATATAATTTGAAATTTGTACCCATTTGAGCTCAAAACTTCGAATGTGAATTCCAGGAGCTTCGTCTGGTGAAATTCGACACCGTTTGTTCCAGGTAACTCCTCATGTCCTCATCTTCCCATTTCATGCAAATTTTTTCAATTTCCATGGTTAATTTTAATTTTTAGGCCAATCTAAAATATCCTTTTTGGTCCACATGGATATCTGGTTTTTTTCCACGTATAGGGCTGGCCATAAGCAGAAAAACCTCCCAAAACCCCGTATGCGACTGCATATAAGGATTTTTAAGGTATAGAATGACCAAAAATCATTTTTTATGTCCAGGATGGTTCTAGAATGGAGGGAGAGGGAACATGGAGATGTAGAAGAGGCTGTTCGGGGTGACCTAATGGCCCAACAAGCTCTACGTGCATGCGGTTTGTATAAGTTTTGGTGTCTTGGTAGCTTGAGGGCCAAGCCAAGACTCCTGTAGATGTTAGTAGATTACTGGGATCCAGACTCAAAGTCTTTTTATATCGATGGGATGTCTCTCACTATAGAGATTAAGGACATATATTTTATTACTAGATTATCTTTATGGGGAGAGGTGGTGAACCTACGCTCTCGTGGGCCTGGAGGTGGCCTTACCATTGATGAGTACATTGCGGTATACTATTTTCTGGACATGGAAAATGTTGGGAGTCAAATCCTGACAAACTCGATCCAGGTACTAGGACTGAAGGCCATACTATTGGCACTCGATAGGATATTCGGTCTAGCTTCACTCCACCAGGCCTCGCTGCAATTGATGTTCTATGCAGTGGAGTGTATGAGACCCATAGTGTATGAATGGAGCACTGTGATGTTGAGTAACATGAAGCAATGGCTCAATAAATGCAAGATGGGTAGGGTGAGAAACTTCAGTTTCGGCATCATACTAAGCACATTCTTCTTTGAGCATGTACTGGGGCTAAGCCCTAGAGTGGACATTCCTCCACATGGAGTTCGAGATCTCTCCCAACAACGTTGGGAAAATGTTTTGCGTAGACTGGGCGGAGGTAGGGTGGCTAACCCCTACCCAGCAGACTTCTTTCCATGGTGGCAGTGGCAGATCATTTCCATCGATGACTATGCTTATGCAGGGATAGATTTTCGGGGAGATCCGGACATGCACCTACCACCAGGAGCGGAATATGGCGACATAGGTAACGAAGCCCAAACCATCTTTTTAATTTTTTTGAATTTAATTTTTTTTTTGTTTTTTTTGATATATTGACTCAAAACACATGTTTTGGTGTGACGACACATAGTGACAATCTGTCATGTGTATGCAGATGTTGGACCACGGTAACCTAACGGTTTCCCTCATCATAGACGGAGGGGAAGAGGAGATGACATCATGGGGGTGGATGCAGATCGAATGCTCCAAAGCATCCACACAAACTTTGTATGCTTAACACATAGGGTACCCATGGCGCAAGTCGAGGACTTGCCTAAGGCCATGCAGCGCCAGGTGGTTGGTGTACCATGGGCATGGGTTCGATTATTTCGACGACTAGCTAGAGCCATGGTGTGCTACCATGATAAGAACCCCCCTCCTACTCCACAGGCTTAGATAGCTAAGAGTGTTTCATTTTTGTACTACCGTGTATTATATTTTGGTGGCTCGGAAGCCCCATTTTTGTATGATGACACTTATGTATTATGATGTCACATTTTGGATGTTTTAATGAAATTTTTTTATGATGATCGATTTTATTTATTTACATGTGTGTAAAAATATATGTTTTTGATATTCTTATGGTCTATGAAATAAATGCCAATCTAACACATAGTTAGCATATGAGTCAGCAACTTGATTAAAAAATATTGAAACATGTATGTATGTTATGTTCTCAAATTATCATTCTAGCAATCTCACACGTAAGAATCTTTGTAATAATGTCAGATCCCTAATACGATACAAGCCATTAAGTTGTGAAACCACTAACTATGAATCAAGATTGTACTTCAAGAGAGAGAACACCATGTGAAATGGCATCCCATAATAACTCAATAACGACACTATATTCAGTAACATTGTTCAAAGAAGGCCGTAAACATACGCCTCCTGAAGACAATACCTGACCTATAGGAGTATAAATCACCCAAGTAGAAGAAGCTCAGTTTTGAGTGTGGCGAGTAGCACCATCAACGAATCCTATGTAAGCAGAAGACTCCATCGACATCTGCCATAAGAAACGAAAGCTAATCAAAAAACCCGATCACCATACGAAAACCTTACTATGCAAAAAACTATACAATAATATACAATAATCAGCCCTGGCTGAAGATCATGCATAGTATTTCTTAAGATAGAGCCCATTTCTAGGCTCCGCCAAGGCTGTCCCTTCATAATCCACCAACTCATAGGTGCCCTTCTCTAACACACATTTCACTACGTAAGGACCATGCCACATGGGATTAAACTTCCCTACCCCCAAGGGATCTTTATCTTGATCCCATAAAAGGACCAAATCACTTTAACTAAACCTCCTTGGACAGACAGAATTATCATATTGGACCTTCACGTGATGATTATTTACTTCTAGAGCCACTAAGGCATCCCGACGCTACTCATCAAGCTGCTCCAAGTGGACCAAACATTCCTCCAATGCGGAAGTGTCTGGTAAAAGCTCTATAGCTAGCTTCAACAAATGGATTTCACATTCAACCGGTAATACAGACTCCACCCCATGTATGAGCTGATATAGAGAGAAACTAGTAGCAATCTTAACCGCAGTCCTATAGGCCCACAAACCAGGATATAACATGATATGCCAATTCGTCTTGCTTTGCGCAATGGTTCATTGGAGAATGGACTTAAGTGATTTATTCACTGCTTCAACCTGCCCATTCGCCTGAGGATAATAAGAAGAGGAGTGCTTCTACTTATACCCTAACTTCGAAGCCAACTCTTCCATCATTATATTCTGAAAGTGCCTACCATGGTCAGTGACAAGCTCTTTTGGAATGCCGAACCAAGTAATAATTTGGTTGAACATGAAATGTGCGGTTGTCTCACTGTTGGATTTAATCATGGGCATAGCCTCAGCCCATTTCGTGAAATAATCGACATCCATTATAATGTGAGGATGCCCCCCAGCCAAAGCTAGTTTGAAATCCATGAATTCAAGCCCCCACTTAGTGAAGGGACCAGCAGTGATAATCGGATGTAATGGGGTAGGATGCGAGTGCATATTGCGTGCAAACACCTGGCAAGGGTGACACTTCTTGACCGTATTGACACAATTTTTGAAGATCGAAAGCCAAAAATATCCCTCTCTCAATATTTTTTGGGCTGTAGAAATCCCAAATAAATTACCACCACACGCCCCTCCATGGCAATCATATAGCACAACCTCGGCCTCGTCATGGGTTAAACAACGACATAAAATGGAATTTACCCCATGGCAGTACAAAGTGTTATCCACTATAAGGTAGTTCTTAGATACATGACGTAATCTTCGTCGCTCATCCCGTGAAAGGTGAGTAGGGAACTTCAACGTTTTCAAATATATAATGATATCCCCATACAATGGGTCAAAATTTGAGATAAGGAAAATATGCTCATCGATAAACATATCCTCATAAACCTCCTCCTCCTCCACACTTGGAAAATCAGAAATGAGCTTTACAAATATCAACGATTTCTTCGATTTTGCGGAAACGAACTCGAGATCGAATTCTTGCAAGATAACAATCCACTTATTATATTTTCCCCCGATCATCCTTCTAGTGAGGACGAACTGAAATGGATTGACATGAGCCACCACCAAGGTCTGGGGAAGGAGAATGTAATGTCTCAATCTATGAACCACATCAACGGTGGCCAAGGAAAGTTTCTCCACATGAGAATAACGGATTTTCACATCAATAAGGTTTCGGCTCAAATAATATATGACATGCTCATGGAGCTTCTCATCTTCCTGAACCAAAACCATACCAACCATCTCCATGGACGCAGCCACATAAATAAAAAATCCACGGCTATAGTTAGGCGAACTAAGAATGGGGGCCGATGCTAAGGATCGCTTAAGAGCATCAAAGGAATCCTGGGCTCACTCATCCCAGCAAAAAGTAGTGTCCTTCTTTAAAAGACACATAAATCCTTTAGTTAAATTGGCAAAATTAACCACGAATCTCTGCAAGAAATTTTCCATGCCTTGCAAACACTGAATATGTCTAATATCACACGGGAAAGACAATTGAAGTATTGCCTCAACCTTTAAGGGATAGACCCTTATACCCTCCTTGGATACAATTAACCCTAGCAAGCAACCAACCGTCATGCAAAAGATGCACTTATGAGGATTTAACCTAACCTGGTAATGGTGACATCTTTCGAATACTAATCTCAAATGGTATGGATGACGCACTCTCAGACAAGAATGAGCAGCAAGATCATCCAAATACACTTCGATAATTGTTTTGAGATCATGAAAAATTAAGGCCATAGTCTGCTGAAATGTGGCTTCTACATTTTTAAGACCGAAAGGCATCTTCTGATATGAAAACATACCCCAAGGACAAATAAATGCAGTTTTATGTTGATCCTTGGGTTTGATCTAAATCTGATTATATCTGACAAAACCATCCATGAAGGAGGATACCTCACTTCCCGCACACTCATCCAAAATATGATCAATAAATGGTGTGGGAAAATTATCCTTAGGACAATAACGATTTAAATCACGGAAATCAGTGCATATACGGATTACTCCCTGCTTTTTATCAACCGAAAGGGGATTTGAAACCCACTCTGTTAAGGGAACGAGATAGATAAAACTGGCTTTTAACAGTTTCTCTATCTCAGCCTTAATAGTGGGTGCTTTTCTAGGATTCACCGCACACAAACGTTGTTGAATGGGCTTCGCATTCGGATAGGTCTTAATTTCATGTTCGACAATATGAGGGTCGATACCTAGCATTTCCTTGTATGACCAAGCAAAGATGTCACGAAACTCTTTAAGTAGCTCGATATACACCTTGATCTCATCAAGGGAATAGTCTGCCTCAATGTAGACATTTTCCACTTTGCCAAGATCACGAGAAATATTGATAGGAATAGTAGGTGACAATTTCACCATGTTCCCATTACCCATTTCACCAGGAGAGCTCAATGGAACCATGGGACTACCAATCTTCTCACTAAGAATCTCCCTAAATTCCTCACTCTCCATACGGTTAAGATTGGGAAGAAAATAGGATTTGAGATGTAAATATTCCCAAGGTGGCTCAACCCCAGACATGGCCTCAATAATGGCTTCATTTGATGGAAAAACATCATCAAGGAAATCATGTGCATCAAAGGACTCAACTTCCCATGCAGGCGGCACATATGGGTCCTCCTCCTCCATCCGTGAAGAGGAAGGACTAGGCTCTGCAACACAATTAAGATTCGTTTGATATGCTATCATTGCTATAGGAAATGACACATCCATTTCGACAGGTCCATTCGAAGGACTCGATGTGGACTCGATGAAGGAAGAATCCAAGGATCTTCCATATGAGTAGTGTGAAAAGACACCAAATTCAACGAAGATGAAACCCCACTGAAACTAGATATGATCATAAGAATGGGGATAGGACAACTAAAGATCCCCATAATAGATGGATACATACCCACACCCACACTCCTAGTTGCCGACTAAGAATGGTTGATAATTGGGATAGAAGCTCTCGATGATGCACCAACACTCAAATTACGAAACAATGTCTGATCAATTATAACAATATTCCTATTAAATGGAAAGCATACTACTCAAAATAGAGAAGAGGCTATGGCTTGCATACTATATAGCCAATTTCATCCCAGTAAAAGATTGTAGTAAAGGGGTGCATCAACCACCTTGACCTCGATTATGACGGTCTTCCCTCCCAATTGGACCTTAAGAGAAGGAATAATCCCATGTGGCCGAAACAATCTACCATCAAAGGAAGTCAACATGGTAGCGGATTGAGACAACTCAGGAGAACCCAAACCCTTCCAGCACGACAAAGACATCATGGAAGTAGCAACGCCTTCGTCAATCATAGTGGGTTTGATGGTCGTATTGAGACACTCTACATGAACCAAAAGAGACACATAGTAAGGCAAGTGAGGCTATAGTTCCATGGTTTCAAATTTGATGATAGAAGAAGAGTTATCATCATTAATCCTAAGAGCAGAAAGCAAGGCTTTCCTTTGTGGAGGAAAAATCTGAAGTACTTCAATTGTGGACATCGCACAAGGATTTTGGCCCAAATCCTCAACAACAGAATAGTTCTAGGTGGCTCAGGCATTAGCATTATGCCCCGAACGCTTTAGGACTCCCTTAGGAATGCAAGGTGCAATTTCAGGTTTATCCATAGGGTTTTTGATATGCTAAAGGCTCTTGGGTGGAGTAGGTTATTTTCCAAGGTCCGGTTGTGACAAACCATAATCTTTTGCATGAGTGACAACCTTAGTAGCACGTACAATGTTGATGCAACCATGACCAGTATTGGCTTCCGATGGATTTTGATCTCCACCCAATGCACAATGAGGATCATTGGTCCTCGATTTCATATTTTGATTATGGGGTAAAGGATTAGTTATCACATTTGGGCCCTGTGCTATGAATCTTGAGGCATCTTCCATATGAGGGAACAAGTGAGTGAGGTGGTCCTCCTTACACAATTTGCAAGGAAACTTAACCTTACATTTAGACTGCTTGTCCCCCCCAGCATTGCCGGCATTCTTGTCATTAAAATTAGCATTTCCATTCTTGTTCCCACCCTTATGATTATTTTTACCTTTTTCTTATTCCTTTCAGGCTGTTGGTTTCCCTTCTAGTCCAATGATTGCACAAAAAGTACACTCATCATTTGGGTGGGTTGGGACAAAGCCATGGCTTGCCTCAAAGCAGATTGATTAATAGACAACTGGCTCACTTGTTTCACAACTGAATCCACAGTTTTGGCACTTTTACAACCCACAATGCCATCGGTATGTGGTCCAGGCTTGATCTTGGGATCGAAACTGTAACGTGGAGCATTAGGTATGATCTCATACAAGAGTCCAAATTGAGAATAGATCAAATCCAACTCCTATGCCCTAAATATTGCTTGTTCCTCATTTTGGACTCTGGATGTAGAAACATCCTTTGCAATGTAAGGTAACAACAATTTGAGGAACCACTCAAGCAGAAATTCCAGTGGTATGAAGGCTTTAATCAACCTCTTTTGTCTATGCCACTCTTGGATATGATCCGAGATATGTGTGGATTTGTCTTGTCAAAATGTTGACAAGAGTTATGTACCAACATCGTAATGCATGGGTAGCTGAAAGTTATTGAGGAAATTCATGGCAAGGTCATCAAACAAAACAAATTCCCCCCTTGGTAACTCTATATACCATTTCACTACAATCCCAATGAGGGCGCGTTGAAATAGCCTTAAACGGATTGAGTCGTCATGTAAGGAATTGTAAGAGCACCAAAGGTGAAAAGTAGTGACACGTTCACTAGGATCTTCTCCTGCTTTTCCCTTAAACTTGGGAATGTCCGAGGGAAGCTTGTTAGGGACAGCTAGCCAAGTTGGGTCATGCAATACTGGATCGTTCATAAGTCTCAATAAGTCAGGTAAGTTCAACATTACGAGGAAAGGGAGCCTAGGTTGAGTCGGTATATGCCACACTCCTTGATAGTTCTGGTTCATATAAGGCTGATTACTATAAATACCATGGCCTTGGCCATAATATCTTCCTCACATTTGACCCATGTAGGGCTACATGGAAGCATTATGATGTGGTTTACCTTGACTATGCGGTGCTGCAAATCCATAATCAAAGGAGTAAGTAGGTTGTTGATACCTGTACCGATAGGGTTGGTATTTCTATCCATACTGCGGTCCATAAGACTATCCATGAGAAGCTCCATAAGGTGTCCCATGGGATGTCCCATGAGAAGCTCCATAGTTAGGGATATGGGGAACTCCTTGCAATGGACCATGAGATGATCTAGAAACAGGAATATGACCTCCCAAGACAACAGGAGGTACTTGACTCTGAGATACTACCGTGTGAGTAGTCACAGTACGAACATGGCTAGTAGCAATATTCTAGCCCGAAGGACCACGTGAATGAGGGGAAGGAAGGGTTGTCAAAAATGAATTCAAATGAGTAGGTTTTGAGGATGAAGGGACATGTGAAGGGATGTAAGCGGTGTTCCCTATGGTCACTTGTATTGGTTCTGGTATCTACATATGACTACTAACACTAGGTCTAGGACAGACATGTGAGGTAGCTTCCACCACTAGGATGGAAGGTGCAATGTGACTAGTGCTCCCAAATCTCTCCACATGGAAAGGAATAGGAGTGCCCCTAGGCATAGTGCTAGGTTCAATTTCTGACTTGGCATGATGTGCTAGATCATGTACAAGGATATTAGGCATGCCATAACGAATATAACTAGTGCTTGTGGGTTCATGATGAGTCTCGTTACCTGGTAACCAATACCGACGACCTGTGAATGAGGGATCATAACTAGAATGTGAAGGTATTTCTGGTGAAGGATCATATACAGGAGTAGAATCTACATCCCCAACCTTGTGAGGTGGAGAAGACATCTTAGGAATCTCATCCTCATGATCTCCCATTGTGTGTGAATCAATGTGAGAAGTAGCTCGCTCGAACTGTCTGTTTCTCTCTCCTAAAGGAGGAGGACACGTGGAAGGCAGAAGTCCTGCTAAACGATGAGAACGTTGAAGTATCGTGCCCGAATACACAATGACTCAAAAAATGAAAAGGAATCTATTTAATTACGCAAACCCTATGCAAACTAGCATGCACAAAGAATACACCTATACAATGTAAATCCAAATCACAAGCAAACAAGAGTAGGATATGTGAGCTCCCAAATGAAGTAGGTATGTCTCACCTAGGAGAGGCTTGAGACTCCCATACAGAATAAGCAGAGGTTCATAACCAATTACAGTGTCCCTCAACTTCAATGCATATAGCCACTATGATGTACGACCCCTACCTGGCCAGGACACCTGCAGAATAACCTCTGTGAAGTGCCCCCTCAATAACCTAGGTAAGGAAACTAAGGTCACCTCAATATAATCAATGCTCAGGAGGACAGTCGCAGGCGGGATTTACCATATGGGCAGGGTAGCAAAGCCTGAAACTCTCAAAAGAGCCCCCAAATATGAATACAATCCTAGAAATATATTTGGTGCTACTCAGTTATGACCAAGGGTCATCCCAATCAATAACCGCTCACACTGCCTCGTGCTTAACTCCCTTGTAAGAGGAGGATCCTGAGAAACACTAATTATATAAAGGAATTTCACTCTCTCACCTAGACAGACACATAAATGTTTTGTTTGATGGTCTTGGATAATTTACTCACAATGAACTATTCCAAGATCATAAAACCTAATCTTCTTGGTGCACCCTATAAAATAAAAGAGTGTAATTCATTTTATTATGCGTTGATTTTAATTGGCTTATTACTCAAAAGGGCAAATGATCGTGCAACTAATGATGTTATGATGCAACAAGAAGTAAAATGCACACCTAACAATCAATGTAAATGCACTGTGTGGAATGAAAAACAGGGTATGCTATTATGTGAAGTGCAAAATTTTCCTTCAAATGAATATGCAATCATTCCTATATGAAAATCTGACTAATACTTCTCCAAGCAAACCTAATGCAAGTACCATGCAAAATGCAAAATACAACAATGCATAATGATGCACAAAGCAAATGTTTTTGTATTTTTTGAATTAAAATGAGATAATAAAGCAAAAGTATGACTCTACAACCCCCAAACTCTGCAAGCACTATCAGACAGCACCCAAGAAAAGAACTAAGGTAAAATAGACCTAATGCACTAATCCCAAAACAAAAAATAGAAAATGAAATGACAAGAACATTCTCAAAAAAATTTGAACTAAAAAGCATCTTTGGTCAGAAACAGGGGTGTATACAGACTCTAGAATCATCCAAGAAGACTCAAAAACCATTCAAACTCACCCAGTAACACTTAATATTCCCCAAAAAGGAAAAACTCAGGGCATACGTGACTGTGTGCAGAAAACCCACGTACATACGCAGATATCCCAGTAAAAACCGCATGTACACGTGACTGTGAAGATAAAACTCGCATACAAGAAGAAAAAGAGATGAAAAAGAAGGTAAACAGACAAGCTCAGACAAAATTTACTCCTATCAGACAGTACTAGGAAAACATGCCCCCAGACCCAACTTAGAAACAGAGAAATCAGAGCAATTCAAGAACATTGAATGCCGATAAAACCCCAAAAGAAAATGACTAGGAACTCCCTAGTATGGTCACCAATTCTATTACAAAGAAAATTTCCTATGGCTTGGGGTACCACAACAGACAGAGTAACCGCAGAAATCAATCCTTTCCCATATGCAAGAGAAAAAAAACATCTAACACTAAAGGATCTCGAAACATACCTTATTCTGAATGGTTGATGTAGATCCCCATTGAGCTCTTCAACTCTCACTTGTATTAGCAATTTTCTCTCTCAACATTCAGCAAACAAGACAAGCATGCTATATAATGGTGTTAGACCTACCATAGAATATATAATCTATAACATATAAGCATTTAAAGGAATCCATGGATTCAATATTCATTTAAATACACGTTATGGGATAGGAAAAGATATTTCTATTAATATAAATAAGAGATTTCAATAGTGACAACCTCTGTCGACACGTCTACAAACCGAAGTAACTGAGTCCTCCACCACTTCAATCCTCCATCTCTCGATAGCAAGCTCACAAGTAAAGGCAAGCTTGGGAAGAACACAAAGTGCTCCAAGGGACAAAGGGATGCAGACTCAAGTATAAGCTCTGGCAACAATGGACTATAGTTTTCTTGCTCTTCAATTCCTCCTCCTTCAATGTATCCAAAGGGTTCCTTATATAGTGCTTCAATGGAGTAATGGAAGGTTGAATCCGAGTGATCTCAATGCATATGGAAGGCCAAGAGACAAGTGACTTGGATCCACACCAAGGAAAAGTTCAAAACTATTTGGCCTTTTGCACACATCCCAATGTACGCAAGTTTGAGGGTCATATCCATGTATATACACGAGAATAGGTTTAAAAGTCGCGTATAGCAAATAATCCATGTTTTTAGGGATGATCTTGGAAACATCAAAGGTACAAAAATGGTCCATGGGGTCCAAAGAGTCTGTAGAGGGATAGGGAAGACCATAAATGTGTGATCCACAATGTGTGGTAAAATCAATTGTAACAATGTACATTCAAGATCATATAAAAGGGTGGCACCTCCTCGTCTTCATTGTCTATGCTATCAATATTAGATCCCAGAATAATAGTAGGGTTGTATTCAGTCAACTCTAAGATATCTGGGTGAGATTCTCCTTGATTTGCAATAATATTTGTTATAGTGTCCCTGTATTCCTAATTCCTCAATAATTCATTGAAAGGGATTAAAACCTTTAGCTTAGCTAGCTTGCTTTGGAGGTTAAACATGGGAGGGGTTTTGCTCAGTTCCACAGGTGCCATTTGCTCCAGCTCCCTCACATTACTAGTCCCTTTTTCCACTTCCCTAGATGCTACCGGCTCCTTTTGTTTCTCATTTCCTTTCCCTGGGCCGGTCTGACTACTAGAAGGTTGGTTTGGGTTCAACCCCCCTTTGTTTATAGCAACGTCTCTACTTCTTAACTTGATATTCCTGACATCATGTATAGCATGCATATACCCCTTATGATATTGCTCCAATTCCTCTTTTAGGGTCTTAACATCCACTTGTGCGAACATGTCGTGTTCCTCCTCAATCAAGTAGATTTCAGAGTCTAAATCACCAAAATTATGGATATGATCTTCGATAGACTCCACCTCTTCTTTAGAAGCCACATATTTTTCAGGGAAAGGGGTCCTCATTGCCTTCTCTTCTTGGTTTCTTGGATTCCTCACATCCCTTGGTCTATTTGGTTGGAGTGGGGGAGGAACTAGCCTCCTAAAGTTGGGATTCCTTATCTAAGGTTCATTCTTCTCTTGGTTTGTTGCCTTGGCCTCCATCGTTAGCCTATCCATCAACCTTTCGATAGTTTTGAGAATCATTTCAAATTTTACATCACTGGATGAAGACGTAGAAGCGGTGGGGTGTGTCTCTTCTCTACCTTTCCTTCTGTCAACCTCTGCCATCGGTTTTATTTTTTTGCATGCCATCATATTGGGCTCTACTTCTAGGGTGTCAGTGAACATAGTAGGGAGGGTGTTTGACTTTATTTCTCTTAATAACAAATAAAAATCATTGTCAAATGCATCAGCGTAATGAAGTTTAGCCGCCCCGGGTGAGGGTTTGATGTCAGCAGGTATCGAGGTGTAGACTCTCATGAATCTTCTTGAAAACTCATGGAACGACTCAAAAACTCCTTTCTTGAGATTGTTGTATTGAGACAGGACCTACAATGGGCTTTGTTTATCATTCCATCTTTCTAGAATATGGTTTGAAAACTAGCAAAACTGCTAATAGACCTAGGTGGAAAATCTTTGTACCACTTCTTGGCTTCCCCAGACAAAATCTGAGCGAACAACCTCATATTAACATCTTCATCATCCACCTCTTCTAGGTCGATGAAATCATCAAATTTGCACACATGGTATCTTGTTGAGACATTCCCCTCCCCATCATAGAGTGAAATTTATTTGGGCATAGTTCAAGGGGAGGTCGTGCAGAAATAGAGGTAGGGCTAATGGGGAAAATCTAGCAGCAGCCATTGGGGTCGATCTATTGGGAGAAGATTGGGGGTTAGGTAATTGGGTGTTCTAAAAAACAGGAGTTGTCCCTTCAATTTTTGCTGGGGTCTCCAGGTTCAACCACAAAGAATCAAGCAGATAAGATCATAGTATACTAGAGCTAACCCCAAATTTCCTTTGGTCAGATTCAGATTTAGATTTGGTTAGTATTATTTTAGCTCTAACTCCCCATTTCGATTCCTCTATGCCGTACAAATATTGAGATGATGATGTACCAAACAACGGAAAATCCACTTTCTCTTTATTTCTATTTCTAAGTATTTTTTTCTGGATTATCCACACTTTGCAAAGTTTCGGGATCAGGGTTACCTCTCGTGTGGATCCTTCTAGAAGTGAGGATACCTAGTGTGATACGGGTCGAAGTGGGTGTGGAGTCACTAGGACAAATATACAACCTTCTTGTGAATGCAGAAATTTATGTTTTCCCTTAGAAATCTCTTTCCTGAAATCGTGCAATTCTTGTCGTTCCTCCAGGGATAATCTTAAACTTGTCCCCAACAACGGCGCCAGTTTGTTAGCACTGGAATTAAGCCAAAGGTTGTGGAAGGCCCACTCCCAGGTAACAGCAGAACCACTTTCAAAGAGAGAACTAGCCTTCTGCTCTTTTGAGAGGGATCTCTCAAGAAATATTAACAATGCCAGATATGTACAAGTGAAAATATAAATTGTTTGTAAAATTGGTTGAAACAAGACATAGAACCATTGGGCGATGGAGTCAAGAAGTGTAACAGAAATGAACATAACTTATGCAGGCGATTTCAAAACAGAGGCAAGATATCCATTCAATCACACTCAAATTATAATTGTCTGGTGGAAAAGAAGAACATGAACAGACCATCAACACAGAGCATTGGAAAATAAATTCTGTATTAACTTTAGAAGAAAGCTTTAGTGGATATTTGAAACAATAGACAGAACATAGCATGTATGAATTCCAAACTGTTATACACTTATTTCAGACATGAAAGAAAACATAATGGAATAGATAAACTGGAAAAACATTCACATGAGAAAGGAAGCAACAGACTGTAATACAAACAACATGTGAATCCCTGTGTAAACGCTGACCTCGACTCTGCAACTTTATTAAAATACTCTTGAAAGAATACAATACAAAATTACATCAGTTCCAACCCCTTATCCTTCTTCAGGAGGTATATTTATAGCATTTTGGACTTCCTAGACCGACATCCAGGAATCAAAATTTGTTACAACTGAAAAACAACTTCTAACAAACTTGTAAGTGACACATCGGTCACGATTTACATAAAAACTAAAAAATGAAATATGGATTGCAGGAGAAAATATGCGTGAAAGTATTCTATGCTTCCATCTAGCGAGTGACAGCTGTACAGAGTTCCGGGAGAGATGACCATTGGAAAGGGCGTGCACACAGAGAAAAATTCTCGCGTGCTATCATCGCCACTTTTATGGATGTGTTTTGAATTTGGCTGGCTATATTGCTGAATGTCTCTCCATAGGTCAAGACCAAGTAGAGTCACAAATACCATGTTGAATCCTTGTGCTTTGAGCTACATCATTTCCAGGTATGAAGTCTTAGGGACTTTGGCACAGGTGTCTTTAAAATCAAACGACAATTCAAATTCATTGGCCAGCTTATAAAAAACGATCTTTCCTGACAATGAATGCTGTACGTCTCCAAACTTGCTATTGTCTAATTGGCATTGACCCAGAAGCTCCCGATACTCCTTTTGGGACAATAAAGGACCGTTCTCTTCCTAGAAAAAATGGATCCCTATGTCTACCAGCAGTTTGAATAACCTGATAACCTCCCTTAATTTGTGCTCAATAACCTCTATTTTGGCTTATACAGTCTCCAACATCCTATGCTTAGCAATTACCTTTCTAGCCCCAGAGAAAATAACAACCCTGTTTTGGATACTATACCGATTGGTGAAATCGTTTGACAAGGAGCTTAGGAAAGCAATGGCGTTTTCAACTATTTCCACAGGTCTTTTCTGTATTTCCCCTAATACTGTTAGAACCTTTTTCTTGGATTCTATCATAGCATTTTCTTGGTCTTAAATGAAATCAATATAAGGACGGAACTTGTTAGCCTCTATAATGATTTGATCCCAGATCAAATGTCTAGCGCCTTGCAAGGAAAGTTTACCGGCCACCTATTGGCTTAACTTGGCATTTTGTTGAATCATTCCTTGGAATTTATCTTCCATCTTTTCCTTTCCTTGTCTCTCCTCGCCTTTTTCCTTTTTTAGCTCCTCGATCTGCTACTTTAACATAATAAGCTCTATATCTTTCAGGCCTATTTGGGACATTGCTCTAGAAAGATATTTAGTGTATATCTCTCCAGCTACACCTACAGACTAAATTTCACTCTTAGCACTCCTTCCTTGAAGCTCCCTTTCTTTTATTGCTAATATGGCCTTTAATTCCACTTCACTTCTCTTCAAAAGATGGATGTTTTCTCCCCATTGCCTTTCCTTTTCTTCAAGATTTAGCAGCTTGGATTTGTAGTCGGTAAGCTTAGCGTTCAATGTCTCTTTCTCTTTTTAAAAATTAGCCAATTCTTCTGTCTAGGCGAGATGGGCAGCGAGGATTTTCAATTTCCTTTTTAGTTTCTGGATCTCTTTTTCCTTATCATCAAGCAATTTTTGGGCCAGACTCCCTTATCTGTTGGTCCCTCTATTTGCATTGCTTCATTTTGAAAATTGTTGATTTGGGCCTTGAGGGATTGGTTCTCCACTCTTACCTTTCTCAAAATATTCAAAGTCTTTGTTTTACTTTCCTCTAGCTTGGACATATGTATGGTGGCCTTAAGCAATCTAGCATTCAGGATATCCTTGGTTTCTTTGTTGAGGTGTATTATGTCAGTAGTGGGAACCTTTGATAGGTTCACACTAACCTCTGACACCTTATTTCCCATTGCCAAGGCTAAGATAAGGGTGTCAGTGGCATGATCCCTTCCTGTCTTTAATGCCACATTTGGGTAAGGTAACTACGTTGCCTCATTGTATAGCTTTGTTGTCTCTTTGAAAGTTTTATCAGCCCATTCTCGGTAAGACCCTAGCCAGTCTTCTTTGGATGCATGCCTGTTTGGAGTCTTCCCATCAAATACATATTCTTGGGTTTGTAGTTTGGCTTCCTTGAGATCTTCTAGCTCATGTTTTTTCTCCACATTATTCTTCTTCATCTGTCCCTTTGTATTGCCCTTTTTAACCTACACTAATTGTTTCCCTTGTTCTATTTTCTGCCTTTTGGGCATGCTAGTCGTGTCCACCTCTTCAGTATACATAGACTCTGAACCCCCTCTTTTCACTGAATTCACTAAATAGCTGACCAATGATGAGACCTCCCTGGATATTGAAACTATTTTAGCCAATTCTCTTTGGGGAGAAGCTATTCCTAGCAGGTATGAGCTAGTGTCTCATTCTATGCTAGTATCCATCAGGGCGGGATTAGGGAAATCATCCTAGTTTGCTGCTTCTTTGATTCTGAGTATCTCAGTGTGTTCAAAAGGATTGCACTTGTGAGCCTTCCTTATTTTGTAAATTATTTGATGACGGTCGTAGTTTACCGCTTGTCTCAGAGAAAACCCTATGCCCTTGAGAAAGTTGGTAACCAGTGGCAAAGCAGCTCTACTCCTGATTGTGTATGGTCCCACTTCGCAGGGGAAAATAAAATTTGAGCTCTTTTTATAGCTCAAGAAGTGCTCTTCCTCAACAGTGAGTCTTTTCCGAATCAATTCCAGGGAGAAAAACCTGGTGGTTAGAAAAGATGGCAAAATGTAGGGTTGATGCACAAATCCGTACAATCTTATGGTCATTCCAAATTCAGTCAGGACCCAGTCCCCTATCTTCTTGCTATTTGACAATTGTAGCATTTGTATCATCTCAGGAAACAACCTATGTAACCTTTCCTAAAAGAAAAGGTCGTATACTTTAGCCATCAATTGGTTCATGAACTTACAATAGCCCGTGGCCATATCAATAGTGATTTCCAATTCAGGCACTTGCAGGTCTTCTTCATTATAAGCTATAAGCATCCTCAACAAAAAGGACTAGAATCTGAACACATTAGTGCTATGGAAATTCGCTAACTGAGAATAGATGTTCTCAACTATGAATTCATCAAACTTAAAATAGCAAGACTGATAAGATAGCCTGGCCAATTTAGGTTCGGCCGGACAAGTACTTAAGATGAACAATAGACTCAACAATGACTCTGTGACATAAGCATATGTATCTAGACCTAAAAATTAACTGGCTAGGGATATACACCACTGAGTTTGTTCATTGAATTGGCTAAGGTCAATAGGGTATGATAGGTCGATGGGTTCACCATTGGGTTTTGAACAGGCCTTCAAGAAGGTTTCTTTAATTTCGTCGGTAGATTCTCTCAAGCAACGTATGATATTTTCCTCTTGGTATTTTTGGGATATATGGACAAACTCGTCTGGGATGTGCAAGGTTTTGTAGATGATGAAATACTGGACTGAATAAAGGATATACTTCGACTTATTCATAATGACACCTTCGGCGATAGAGAAATTGTCTGCACACCATTCAAAAAATTCAAGGCAATGGGGGGTTTGGCCAACAATGAAGAAATGGAAGAAGGATTTAAAAACACTGTAGGTATCTCTACCTTGGTCCTTAAGGATTTCCAATTTACCTCTGGCGATTTCAATGGCTTCTCCCACTAGGATGGTATCGAAAATCTCAGCATTCTCATCTACCAGACTTTCTCTACCCTCTGAGATGTGACCTCAGGTTCTATATCATCTCTCACCCCTACCACTTCTACTGCTCCTATCACATTCATTTTCAAATAGCACTGAGGGGATATCAGGGGCCTACCTTGCTTTGTAGCAAAGTCTCCTAGTTTGTCTGTGTTGGTGTTTTGTATGTGGTTGGATATTCGGTAGCTTTGAGGTTTTGAAAAAGACAAACCTTTCCAAATTCATGTGGGCCCTTTTATAGCTCTTTACACATCATAACCTTCATTCCTTTTCCAAGTAACTTGCACCATGGATATTACTCCTTACGATCTAAGTCGTTGGTATGTGAGGTCCTTTATGATACATCCTTTCTTACCTCGTGCATGTGAAGCTCAACCGTCAATCAAGATTGGATTTTCTTCACAACCGTTGATCTGAGTGGACCCTACCACTTTTCACGATACGAGATTCTAGTCCCCTCTGTGCTAGTTTATATTGTGAAATGAACCATGATTGCATATCTCCCTCCGCTCTTGTAGTGATCTTCGATCTGAGCGACCTGTACCACTTTTCACAATCCAAAATCATTGCTATGTCGTTGCTAGTCTGGGATGTGAAATCACTTACAACCATGGATCTTCTTGGATCCCAACCTTGGCCGTTAGATGCCTCCACCTTTTAACCCATTTCGTGATTTGGAAAAGTGGCTATGTCCGAGCATGTTCACCGTGCGAAATGTTTTGACTCTATTGATCTACCATTAGATCAATCTCAGCCTTCTATTATGACTCCCATTTAATGCCTTTATCGCATCCAATGTCCTCTTCTTTACCCTGGATATCCGATCCATGGAATTTCTTGCCGCTTTCAATATTCATCACTCCAGAGTGGGGCTGCCAATTTATGTTGTCCTTCCTCCATTTCCACCACAGCCTATTCTAGTGGCTGAATTCTATCTCGTATATGCCATCAACCTCTCTGCAAACTCTAAGGTTTCTTTCCCAACACCTCTTGACAAGGTCAAACTTCCCACATATCCCTTATAATCAAAACTTTAATAGAGTGTTAACACCTACCACTGATGATTGTAAGTCTCAAGGAAATCAAATGACTCTAGACTCCTATTCCAGAATAAATGATCTGAAGTCGATGGAATGGAATCTTATGGAAAGACGGCATTAAGGAATCCCCCATCAACCAACACAAGTTAATCTGCAACGCTGTATAATGTGGAAGAACTTGAAGAAGACATGCATGAACCAGTAACAGTACCGATAATGGTCGACATGCAAAGTCAAGATAACCGAGGAATGGCTGACTCAGGCTTCAACTTGCTTTGGACAAGAGCATAAAGGAAAATGGTGACTAAAGGTAGGCAACATGGACTTGATATGAAAACTGGGACATCTATGTGACACAGGAGGCATCAACAGAGGCTCCATAAGGACTAGAAGCTTAACTAATTAGTGGAGATAAAATCAGAGTAACAAGTATAGCTCCTAAATTCAAACTAATAACCCAACTAATGGATGTGATATACAATGCTCTGTTCAAAGGCGACATGAATTGACTACTGCCAAAGATAACATCTTTTCTTGTCTGGATTTTTAGTTTTTTTTTTTTTTTTTTGGGCTTTTTCAGATATTTTGAAAATCTTAAAAGAGAATAAAAGTTCTTTATAGAACAAATCTAGGAGGAGACGAGTGTCAGGGGACAAGCAAACTAGTTCCAAGCAATGGAACATGCCTATGCTCAATGCAAGGAGATATGTGCAGGATAACGACACTCAGGGGAAGGTCTTCTCCTGGTAAAAGGGGTGATCAAGATGCAAAATATATGTAAAAGGATTTTCTCGGGTAGACATGAGACAAGCTCGGGCTATATGGTTGATAACTCAAAGTCAGGGAGCCGACATAAAACTCAAGAAGGAAAGAAAAAATCATGAAAATGAAATTACAACTTGATATATACAAGGGAGTCCCGAGGGAATGGCCAACAAAAATTTCATGAGTATGAAGCTCTTGCTCAAAGACATGGCAGGACTAAAAAAGGACTCCCACAACCTAAAGGAGGTATCTCAGCATGGGTACTAAATGTAACATAGGATCTAACTAGGGCACCCATGTATAGGAAAGCTCTACCATTCACACAATACCACTTCTAACAACAACATGAAGGTTTTGTGATATCATGGAATGGGTTCATACCTAAGGTTAAAACGAAATGGTCATAAGGTCATGAAAAATGCAGGTGGATGTGAAATGCTAACCTATATGCCATTTTAGACATGATACCTATAATAGTAATGAACAGATTAAAGACCTCAGAGAGAGTGTGCAAAAACATGGACCCTACATGACAACAATATTAGTCCAAAATAGCTAGAAACAGTCAATAAAGAGTCCAAACTATAGGATGTATGGAGGATTGATCATGACAACTGCATTCAAAATAAATAGTGCGGTCGACGATGGGACATAATAAGGAATGCAAGCTGTAGACCCAACGTTCATGTATCCACTACCACCCCCATGAGGGTGACCACTGGTGTAAAGACCGACCAAAGGGAATAAAAATCCTCCACAAATGGAGTAGAGGATGGAATATGACCACTCCCAAATCCATGAACACGGTAAGGGGTTGTGATGCCCCCAAGTCTGAAACGAGGGTCCATACTAGGACCAAGGATGGGTGACAGGATACTGGGCATGCCGAATATAAAAGGATCCGAACTCAAGAGAACATAAATATGCTCAAGTAACCATGATCCCAAAATCACAATAGCGCACAAAGAGCACACTCCTAAGAGAACATACAACCAAAATCCAATCAAGCCAAGGGGAGGATAAGTGAGTTCCCAAATGCAGCAGGTATGTCTTTCCTAGGAGAGGCTCGAAACTCCCATACACTACAAGCGGAGGTACATAACCAATTATAGTGGCCCTCAACTTCAATGCATAAAGAGAATGTGTTGTCTAACCCCTACCTGCCCTAGACACTCACATAATAACCTCTACAAGTACCCCTTGTGATAGCTAGGTAAGGCAACTAAGATCACCCCAATATAACCAATGCTCAAGAGGACAGTCGTAGGCAGGATCGACTGTATGGGTAGGGTAGCAAAGTCTGAAGCTCTCGAAAGAGCCCCCATATACGAATACGATCCTGGAAATATCTCTGGCACTCACAAAAGTGACCAAGGGCTATCCCAATCACAATTTCTCACATTGCCTTGTGCTTGACTCTTGTGTAAGAGGAGCGTCCTGAGAAACACTAATTATACCAAGGATTTCACTCTCTCACCTGGACAGACACCTAATTTTTCATATTTAGTAATCTTGAAGAATTGACTCACAATGAACTATTCCAAGACTCTAAATCCTAATCTTGTTGATGCACCCTATAAAAGAAAAGAGTGTAATTCATTTTATTAAGCGTTGATTTTAATTGGCTGTGATTACTCAAAGGGAAATGGTCATGCAACTAATGAAGTTATGACTCAGCAGTGAAGTAAATATGCACACCTAGCAAGCAATTCCAAGTGCAAATCTGTCGAAATGAAAAATGAGGTATCCCACTACATGAGATGCATAAATTTTCCTTCAATGTCAATGAAATCCTTCCTATATGAAAGCCTAAACACAACTCTCATCCAAGCAATCCAATGCAAGTACCTCCTTAAATCCATAAGTGAAATGCAAGTAAGAATGAAACTATTATGTATTTTCAATATAAAAGAATGAAAATGCAATAAAAGTCATTTAAAACTCTCAGTATCTACAGAAAGTAGGAAACACAAGCCCAGCAAGACACTAAGACAAAAAGAGTAATGCACTAATGCCAAAACTAAAAAGATAAATGACTAGAATTACTTTCAAAGAAAAATCAATGAAAAAGCGGTCTCTGGTCATAACAAAAGCAGTCAACAGACAACATCAGAACCCAGTAGGACCCAACCACACTCACAACCCACCCAGAAACTTCTCACATGAAAACTCAACCAAAAGGGAGGATGTACGCGATTGTTTAAAGAACAATAGTGTATGTACATGACTAGGTAAGGAAAACCCACGTATGTACATGAATTTTCAGCCAAAACCCACATATATAGAGAATACGGTGGTAAAATGAAGGCCAAGGATCAAACCACTCTAGGGAAGTGTTAATGGATGGACATGCTTAAAGAAGCAGCCACACAAACAACATCAAAACCCAGGAGGACCCAGGCACACTCACAACCCACCCAACAACTTCTCAGATCAAAAAATCAACCAAAAGGGAGGATGTACGTGACTGTTGAAGGAACAATAGCGTATGTACATTCCTTTTCAGCTAAAACCCACATGTGTACGCAACTATTCAGTTGAAACCCATGTATACAGAGAAAAGTGTGGTAAAAAGCAGGCTAAAGGTCAAACCAATCAAGGGGAGCATCAATGTATGAACATACTATAAAATGCAACAAAAAAATAGGGAGAAACATAGAGCAAGTATAAAACACATTGTGCCCCCAATCCCCAATGAAAAACAACTAGGAACCTCCCTAGTGGAGCCGCCAATTCTGTTACAGAGAGAAAATTCTTGTGGCTTGGGGGTACCANTAAAACACATTGTGCCCCCAATCCCCAATGAAAAACAACTAGGAACCTCCCTAGTGGAGCCGCCAATTCTGTTACAGAGAGAAAATTCTTGTGGCTTGGGGGGACCACAACAGACAACTTGACACCAGAAATAAATCTTTCCCAATATGCAAGAGAAACCAAACATCTAAAACTGAGGGATACTGAATCGTACCTTGTTCGGGACGGTTGAAGTAGATCCATGTTGAGATTTTCCAATTGACGCTTGCATTAGCAATTCACTCTCAACAATAGCAAACAAGACAAGCATGCTTTATAATAATGTGTTAGACCTACTCTAGCATATATATTCAACAATGTATAAGCAATTAAATACATTCATGGATTCAATATTCATATTCAAATGCACATAGTTGGACATGAAAATATATTTGTATTAATAAAATCAGAGATTACAATAGTGACAACCTCTATCGGCACTTCTACAAACCGGAGAAACCAAGTCCTCCACGTGGGCCTCCACCACCTCAATCCTCCATCTCTCGATAGCAAGTTCACAAAGCAAAGGAAATATTGGGAAGAACACAAAGTGCTCCAAAGGGACAAAGGGATGCAGACCCAAGTATAAGCAAACTGAGGCAAAAATGGGCTATAGTTTATTTTCTCTTCAATTCCTCCTCTTTAATGTAGCCAAGGGGTTCCTTATATAGCACTCCAAAAGGGTAATGGAGGGTTGAATCCAAGCGATCTCAAGGAATATGGAAGGCCAAGAGTCAGGATCTTTGGACTCATATGAGGAAAACTTCAAAAATATCTGGATTTATGCACACATCCCGATGTACATGGGTTTGAGGTCAAAAGTCATGTGTACACGCGATTATGGGTTTAAAAGTCATGTATAGCAATAAACAGGTGTTTTTTAGGGATGATCTTGGAACATCAAAGTACAATATAAGTCCATGGGGACTAAAAAGTCTGGAGAGGGACACGAAAGGCCATAAATATGTGATCAACCATTTGTGGTAAAATCAGCTATAACAATATGGTATTGTCTTAGAAAAGAAGATTATTGAATGGATAGAAATGGAAGGTAAGTGGGCTAAAGGCCAAGTATTTTTTAAAAGGAATCATTCAACCACGGACAACCTTGTTACAATTAGGATCATTGTAGAGGAATGCCATAATAATAAGTCTGGCCTATTTTGTTGCTTTGTGTATTTTAGAAAATATTTTGATACAATGCCTAGAAATAACCTCTAGAATAGGCTACAGGAGCTTAAGGTTCATTTTGAGTTGAGAGTTGTCGGGATAAGGTTATACAAAAATTTTATTTTAAAGTTTAAGAATATCGAGGGGTGGACAACATATATAAATTGTAATATTGGAGTTAAACAAGGTTGTCCCCTCTCACCTACCCTTTTTGGCATTTACATTGATAATCTATAAAAGTGTTTAGAAGAAGCAAGTTACGTAGGTACAATATTAGCCGAGATAATCATCATCCTCCTACTTTCTGCTGATGATATTGTTCTTGTGGCAAGGTCACCTTCTAATCTCGATAAGTAATTAATAATTCTTAAATATTTTTGCTCTAACATGAGTATGAGTGTTAACACACACAAGACAAAAATCATTATTATAAAATTTAAGAAAGGCACCTATGCAAATTTTATTTATGATAATATAGATATAGAGGAAGTGACTTCTTACAAGTATCTCTGAATTAATCTTCATCACAAGCTCAATTGGAACTATAGCATTGAGAAATGGATTAATGGAGGGTGTAAAACTTATTTTGGTCTTGAAAATAACTGTAAATCAACCAATCTGGTCATGTGGGATAAAAATGAAGTTCATCTTTGAAACCCTTGTCATCCATATTATCTTGTATGGTTGTGAAGTATGGGAGTGCAACATTTCTAGAGAATCTTGGAGGAAGATTGAGCAAATCCAGAAGCAGTTTATAACTTATAACATCAAAATTAAAAGTAATACGCCTTATGCTATTCTCCTCATAGAAGTGAGTCTTTCCCCCATCGAGAGCATGGCTATGACTATGTACCTAATGTACAAACATAAGATAAATAACATGGGAAATGAGAGACTTCCTAAAATTGCTTTAAAATCAAGTCAAAACCAACTACGCCTCAAGCGGTGTTGGTGTAAAGATACCACGGCTTGGTTAAACCATTGTGGAATTGAGGAAAATGACATTTTCCATAACATTGATTTAATGTCAAAATTATTATTACTTCTAAGTTTAAAGAAAAATTCTAGTGTGAGGAAAATTTAGCGGTTAAGAAAAAAATAAGATACTATAAGGAGGTCATTAATCATAACTTGGAAGATAAGAACTATCTCTCCGTAGTAACTAGTTTACGGATGCTCATGAACTTCATAGCGAAATAGGGCATTGGTCTATCCTAAAAATCCATGGACGGAAAGGGTTTTCCATTTGTGTGAGTCTATGAGCGTTGAGGATGAAAATCACTTTCTCTTAGAGTGTCTTGCTTACACACACATTAGATCTGAGTTTCATAGTATTTGCTACAATATAAACCTTTATAACCTCCTAACTTGCCAAAACTATAGTAAGCTTGTAAAGCTCCTTGGCAATTTTTTTGAGGAGATGAACAAGATTTTAAAGTAAACCAAGTATTATCGTTCTTAAGGTATCATAGACCAAACTTGGTCTTAGTGGACATTAACATCATCATCATCATTAAAATATTAAAAAATACTAAATTATCATCCTAATTTAAAGTGTTTATTCTTTTCTCTTTAAATTAAGGATGTGTTTATGAAAACCAACTATGGCAAATGGGTTATGTCATCTCATAGATATTATAGTGTATCATATGAAAATAAGATCTTTAAAATCTTTATTATGTTTTTTAACAAATTTTAAAATTAAATATTTAATTTAAATTACAAATATTTATATAAAATCTTTGTTATGTTTTTTAACAAATTTTAAAATTAAATATTTAATTTAAATTACAAATATTTATAGAAAATATAATGTATTTTTAAGTTTATAATATTGTTAAATTAAATAAATAATGTAATTAAATGGTTACTAGTTTTAATAATAAAATAAATCATAATATTATAATTAAAAAATAAAAAATCAACACAAGGATCATTTTAATTGTTTTCTTAAAGGATAAGTGTTTATACTTTTTTTAAAAGTTGTTTTAATAAATACATAATTAAAATTAATTATTATTAATTTTTAAGGCTGTCACTAGAGAAAGGATAGTTGCCAATTCATACTAAGTCAATCACAAGATTACAATTATTACTTGCTACTCTTTGTTAATGTAGGTTGACTTGTTACTATTATCCAAGTCCCTTGATATGGCTTATGGCTTACTGGTAGTTCCAAGAGATCATAATCTCATTCATGCTAGGATCTTACTTGTTGTTAATTGTGAATATAGGTTTATTTGTCATTGTTATTTACAAATATAGATTGATTTGTCATTATTATTTAAGAAAACCCAATTTCTTGATATAAATAACTCATAGGTTGACTTGTCACTCTTATTAAACCAAGTTCCTTGATATGACCTACTAGTAGTACCAAGAGATCATAGCTCCATTCATGCTAATGCTTTAGGATCTCAACCAGAGTTCCATTTATACAATTACTTTAGGATCTAGATCAGAGTTCTATTCATGCTAATACTTTAGGATTTTGGATGATTAAAATATTTCTTAGTAAAAATACTTTTATCATTAAAAAATAATGGTCTTAAATAAAATTAAAATAAATTTCTCATATATATTTCACATATAAATTACTCTTGGAATTAGTTGATGGTTTTTTTTTTTCATTTAAAGAAACAGAACACTTAATATAGAACCGGAGAAACCGTGTCCACAAGAATGGAATATATTACATTAAAACATAGAATAGCAATCGCATCATTTTGATTTTTCACGGGTTGCAAATTGCAATGATTCATGGCCATTGGCATCTGCGTTTGGATAGGAATGGTGCAAAAGACGGTTCGAAGTTAAATAAATAGTATTTGATTGATAAAAATTAGAACTCTGGTTAAACCTTGGATTTTTTTTATTGTGGGCCTCCTCGACAAGTTCCTTTGAGGTCCCACTGCGCACTACTAACGCCGCTCCAAAATATTCTGCCACACGGATACCTTCACGAGGTGGTCGGCGGTAAAGACAGTCCTCGATACGCAACATTACAATTTTTCTATTCAACTATCGCGGTGGTTTAATTGATTTCATCACAAATATCTGTAACTTTTTCGTAGTTGTAAGAATCCTGTGGAATTAATGGATTCTGGCGTGTCTGTTTTCGGAACTTGTAGCACTTACGTGTATAAACGGTAATTTAGTTCGATGAGGGGAAGGCGAAGGCGATTGGCAGTGGACTCTGATCATGGAGGTTGGTGGCCTGTTTTTGTGAGTACAGAGAGTGTAGTGAGTGTGTGTCTAATGGGGATGCGTACAATGACGTGCAGGGTGGCAGGCTGTCTGCACGCATTGCCATAGTCAGACTTGTGCAGTGTCTGTGTAACAATGACAGCAACATGGATATGCAGGAGCGTCTCTCGCCCTCCATAATTTCAGTAGGTAACGACTTTAGTAAGGAGGGCGAAAAAAAAAGTGGTCCAGATAACTAGGGCTTTTACTAGGAAATGACTCGAGTATGGAGTGGGCGAAAAAAAGTGGTCCAGATAACTAGGGCTGTGTTGATTTTTATGGCAAGGGGATCAGTATTCAACCGTGTAAGGGTAGATCAGCATGCATCTACTTCTTCCATGTTACTGGAGGGGACGTTGTTCAGTCATTTGCTTTCAAGTACGTTATTGTCTTCTTTTGCAAAATGAATTTACGGTTCGCATGCTTAGGTTCTTATCCCTATCTATTATTGGATTGGATGGCGTTAGGGTTAGGGTTAGTTCTACTGTTACTTCATCTGTCACTTACGTATTAGAGGATTTACTTGTTACTTGTTGGTATAACTATGCTTCTGTTTGTACTTATGGAAACTGCTTTACCAATTAATTTCATGTTCTTTATCAATCCAACACTGGTTCCATTCATGAGGTGGATTGCTACCTCCAACATCCCTTCAAAGCCGACCAGGGAGATGGCTTCTTAGTAACATGCCATGTCAAAAACGAAGCGCCGGCTGGTAGGTTGCTTTTCCACTTAACTGCATACCCTTTAGTATTTACAGACCACGCACCAGCCTGGCCTGATTGCTACCTCCATGATTCTAATGGCCCATCAAGTCTTTCTCTGCGTTTAGGTGTGTAATCATTCAATGAAATTTTAAATGGTGCATTGATTACAGACGCTAAAACATCCATGTAGATTTCAAATTTTGTTTATGACAATGTTAGCTTCGTGTAAAATTTATGAAAACACATTTTTTTGGCATTTTGTTCGAAGAAAAAAACTTTAAGGTTGATCTAGTGTTTGTGTTACAGATTATCTAGATCGATTTTAAAATTATGAAAACCCTTTGAAAGGCCAAAAATTAGGCTTTTAGAACTAATTTTTTCACCCAAGGTGCACCTTAATGTTGTGAAACTACATTTGGAATGCCAGTTCCCTGGCCAGAATATCGAATATTAAAAACATATGTAAATCAGTCTTCACAACCTACCGGCATGTGTATATCAGACCTTGGTTTAGGTGGGTTTGACAACCAAGTTTAAGTAGGCCTCTGATAGCCTAGCCTACTAAAGAGCAGTCATGATGTTAGCCTTTAAGTTTGGACAGTAAATTTGTTTGAGGTTGCCTTCATGATTAATGGCCGCATTTGCTTCTCTATGTTGCCTTGGCATGAGATTGTGCTTTGTGAAAAACTGGGCAGTGTGAAGGCTGGGATCATGCTATGGTATGCCAATGACTCTGTTTATAGGCAACGATTCACGTGCTGCATGGTTTGTTATGCGGCGAATCCCGTTATGCTTTTCCACAGCTTTCTTGAACTTGGTGCTCAGGTGGTAGGAAATGTTTTCCTAGCCGAGCTGGGCACAAAGCTCAAGAAAGCTGTGGGAAAACATGAATGGATTCAGATCGAGAGAGGCCGAGGCCGTAACAGGAAAATCGTTCAAGGTGAATTGGAAAGTGGTTTCTATTTGCATCTTGTTGAAGTCTTCTAGCCATCTTCAGCTCACAGTGCTGATTGTGAAATCATAGTAGTCGTGGATGCTGATGAACTACTGGTGAAGTTACAGATCGTAGAGGACAGGCAACTTTTTAATTTAGAAATGGTAAGCCTACAGCTAGAATCTTCGTCAAATGAAATTCTAGTTTTTCTAATATTTTTCCTCAGCTTATCATGACATGCATGTTTTTATTCAAAATTCGTCCTCGTTGATGTTACTTTCGTTTAGAATTCGTAATGATGAGGTCTTTCGTTGTGTTACAGGATGAGATGATTCTTTCATTTCAACCATATATCGTGACAGATCCCATGGCTGTTCAATGAACTATGAGGTTTTCAAAACCCTATTTTAAAAGTATATTTTTCTATGGAGAACCTCGAGGTTTTCAAAACCCTATCTTTCATTGATCCTGTCAAGAGTTTTAGATTTTTGCACTTAACTATTTTTTCTTCCTATTTAGAGCTAGTTTTCTGATCTGCATCTAGTCATATTAGTTTCAAATGTATAGCTAGTTTTCTGATCTCCATCTAGTCATATTAGTTTCAAATGTATACGTTACAGATACTTATTATGTGTGGGATGTTTCTATTGACTATTACATGGACAATTCAATGTCTTCCAGGTTGGTTTACATTTAACGTTTATCGAAATTTCCAGATCTGTGTGTATCTGTGTATAGTGTTATTATATTGTGCAGCTTTACAGCTAACTCAACTCCTGATATACTCTTCCCTAGATGTTGTTGTTTCTATTATACATTTCTTTAGATTTTAACTGTGAAATAGTTGATAAGAGAGATCCCTTATCTCTACATCAATTTTGAAAGCGTTAAAACACTAGGCCAGGTTAATAACTCACTCTGGGTATTCTCTTCTCCCATCGAGAGGAGTTACTTCCGATACACTTATAACGTTTGTTTGTTCCTTTTCACGTTTGTTTGTTCCTTTTCTTTGTTAAGGATTGGAAGGATACGGGAAATACTTTACTTTTCAATGGCTGTCTGGATTCACTTACAGGTAACTGTTGTATTAATAATAAGTATAGATTCATTCTTTAGTTATGTAAATAGGCATTTAGATATTATTTTAGATTTTGGATTTGTTTGAGGGGATCAACTAGATTAATCCAAGTGTAATAAGTGTATACTCAAGAGTCATTTCATGGTAGTTTTATCTTGTTATCTTTAAATGCATCTTGATTAAGATTTAAATAAGATTCAGTTAAAGGGTTGTTAAAGAAACTCTTAATAATTTGTTTTTGCTTTTTTATATCAGTTTTTGTTTTTGTTTTATTTATTAAATAGTATTTGGTTTGTGCTTATATTAACTCTAACAATTTGATATTAACTCTAACAATTTGATATGAATAATAAATATAAAATTATAAATTTTAGCTAACTGTATTTACAAAAGTTGTTAGCTATGCTTATAAACATTCACATGCACTTTACTTATAGCTGTGCTAATATTATTGTATTATAATAGTAGCATTAAATATCTTATTAACCTATTATGATATTTATAAAAATTGATTTTAGCCCAATCAGCCAAGACGCTAGCGATAAAAAAATAGTCGAGTTGTAAACCGCTGTCCAATGGGTCCAATAATGGGTCCAATAATGGGTCCAATGATTTTTCGCTTATTTACACAGGGACAAACCAAGTGTTTGAAGGTATTCCCACCCAGACTGTAAAATTGTCGGCACAAAAAACTTGCCGATTTAAACGTACTCGTCTGGCTTTTATTTAAATTTATTTAATTAAATCACTATTTGTTCAGTTACTCTGCATTTAATTAATTTATTATTATAAGTAACAAAAGTCCTTCATTGATACACTTTTAAGGCTTCAATGTACAGCTGTATTGCAAATAAAATGTGATAACAAAAAAACTTGTTTATTTGTCAAATGTCTTTTATTTATTTTTGGTTATTAATGCGTTTCCTTGATATTTCAGCTTTGAACAATATCCACCAGAATATTCATATTCTTATTTGAAAGAGAGATGTGGTATCTTTTATTACCTAACCAACAACTTTATGAATGATATTTCATTGAAGTTTAAAAAAATATTTCTTTTGTTTAGTCAATTTTTTTTGGATGAAGTTTAAGATTTTTTTATTATTAAAGTTTAAAAAAATAACTTTTTTGTGAGGTTAATTTTTTTTATTTTTAATGTGTTTTTGTGATATTTTGGCTTTCAACAAAACATACACCACATACTCAATATTCTTATAAAAGGAAATATGTCATAATTTTTATCACCTAACCACTAACTTCATGGATGAAGTTTAATGAAGCTTAAGACATTCCATTGAAGTTTTAATATCGTAAAAAAATCTATATGTATACCATGTATGTTATTATATGAAATATCATGAAGACATTCGGTAGAAATCGAAAGGAACTCTCCCTATTAATGACATGGAGGTTGCAAACTTTTTATGTGTAATATCTTCCTTATGTGTTAATTAGTGTTTTGGGTAATGACAACCTTCTTTAGGTTTATATCTTAATTAGTGTGTTGGGTAATGACAACCTTCCTTCTAAAACTTATATTGACATTTTTTATATTAAAATGATGATTTTTGGAATAAGCTTTAGATGAAATCCATCATGGATTACTTTAGGAGAGAGTGCTCACCAAGACCATTACTATAAATTAGATTATAAAGTTGATGGAGCCTTTTCAATAGCAATACATTTACATGGAGAAATTGATAAAGGGATTTTTTTATTTAATAAACTATTTATGTCCAAGAAATAGTGTGACCTATAAATTTTCAAAACTATTTTCATGGGTTTGAATCATCAAAGGGAGCTACGTATCGCTAGTTAGTCAATTATATTAACTTACTGAATACTTGTTTTTTATCCAAATATGAGCCATTTCATTGGAGTTGTCTTCTTATAACCTAATGTAAAGCTAAAGAAACTAACAAAAGAATGGTAAAAATCCATGGATTAAAGTTGTGCAAAGGGTAAAGTATCAATATGGTCCAATTTATCCAACCTAGAAAGGCCCAACCACTAAGTTACCACCCCCAAATAAGGACTCATTTCAAAACTGGTGGTCAACGAGATCGCTCTTTGCAACCATTTCTACACTTACAAAATAAATGACGTTCATGACATGGATAAGTTGACAAGCATAGAAATCCTCCTAGTAGTATTTTTGTCTTCCATAAGTCAGTATCCTTCTTAACATAATGGTTATGTGTGTGGGATAAAAAACAACCAAAATGCCTGGGTTTTTCTTTTACAGGAAGGCCACTACTCCCTTTCCTTTCGGGAAGAGAGTTACCAACATAGGCCACTGCACATTTCACAAAGTGAAAGAGCGATGCCACCACCACTTGTGAAGAAGATAGGAGCGTTACCACCACTCTCATTACATTTGGAAAGCGCGGTGAAGCTCCAAAAGTTACACTGATTTTGGGCACCACGCCCCCGCACCGTTTTTTGCCATTGAAGGAGCGATGCTCCATTTTATTGAATTTTTTAAAAAAGGAGAAAAGAGAGGGAAATTTATGTTTTTAGTCATATCAGATGGCTAGTACCAACACATTGAAGCCGATCTCAAGACCCGTTCTAACCGAGGCCAACTATGAGTTTTGGTCTATAAAAATGAAGGCATTTTTACAGCTAAACAAATGTTGGGATATGGTGGAAATCGAGTTCAAAGAACTAGATACAAATTCTCTGGCTGCAATGAATAATGCCTAGAAGAATGCAGTCGAAGCTTATCGAGACCAAGATCTCATAGCCACATGGTTGGTCCAAAGTTGCATCAAGGAGTCCATTTTCCCATGGATCTCAGGAGCTACCAATGCATATCAAGCTTGGAATCTTCTTGCATCGGCCTACAAAGGAACCGGTCGTGCATTAGAGAAAATTTGAGGTCTAAAATGGGCCTCCTAAGGAAAATGATAAAATAATAAAATAATACTTAAAATAATAAAATAATAGTTATTAATTTAGGAGGAAGAATGAAAAAAACTACTTTTTTCAGTTCGTATTTTTGACGTATCTCCCCTTGTTTTTACTCAAATTCTGAGCGTGAGAGCTTGTTGGATGTGGAATTAAATTCCACATCCAACGAGTACCCACACTGCATACTTTTGACGGATCCCGACACCCCAAAAATAAGAAATACCTGAAAAAATGTGATGATGACATCATCATCACGTTTTTCAAGTATTTCTTATTTTTTGGGTAGCGGGGTGTGTCAAAAGTATGCATTGTGGGTACTCATTGGATGCGGAATTAAATTATACATCCAACGAGCTCTACTGCATGAAATTTGAGTAAAAACAAAGGGAGATATGTCAAAAATACAAAAAAAAGTAGTTTTCTTTTATGACAAATATGTCAATTCAACCATTATGGTTGACTCATTTTATTGAAATTCTATTGTTTCTTGAATTCCAACTCACAAAATTCATTGTTGGTGCATTTTCTTATAAGGCCCATTTTAGACCCCAAATTTCCTCTAATGGTAAAAACGGTAAAACTACAAACCCTACGCCTTCAATTTGAAAGTTTGAAGATGAAAGAGTGAGAAAATGTAGATTAGTTCATGACTAGGGTTTCGAGTATTGTGACCCAATTCCAAACCTATGGTGAACCGCTAGAACAAAATATCGTTGTTCAAAAGTGTAACACCCCGGTTTTGACCCCATTTGCATTAAAGGTACATGATGTATATATTGTAATGAATCATGGTGTGGAGCTAAAGGAAAAAGCCCAACCATCGATTTGGTTGTGTTATGTTTCGGCGGAATCATTGTCGATGGTATATCGTGGCATACGACACATATTAAGTTTTTTCATCATGTAAATATGCATTTTAATTAAATGGACCCAACCAGCTATGCTCACTGCAACCATAATGAAAAGGGCATGATTTTCCTAAGGATTGGGAAGGGGGAATTATCAAACCTTGAGCCTATGGGGAAAATCCATGTGTCAACTGTTAAACCCCTTTACTTGTCAACCACCCTTTTTGTTTTGCTCACCTTCCCTTGTCTTATCCAACTAACACCATTAAAACGTTGTGTTGTTAGTTGGGGCAGTTATGGCTAGGGAGTGGAGTGTGGCAGGACTGTTAGTCCTTGCTCACACGCACACTCCACCAGCAGGTTGACCCTCACGTTGGCAAGGAAACCACCACTGCCATCACTCCATGTGGACTCTCCATTCTCTCCACTACACCATTCTCTCCATTGCCGGCTCATCGTCACGCACCGATTGGGATTGCGGGTTGTTTTTCTCACGCATCAAGCTGGAGAGCCGTTTTCTGTCACCATGATTTTCCTGTGAAGGGCGATTCACGATTTTGCTACTGTGTGTATGTGTTTCCATACCGATTTCCGGACTGTGTAATTTTCTCGTCACTTCATTTGTTGAGCCGGTGCGACAGTTTCCCTACGTTGTTCATTTGTTGTGATTTCATTTCGCATTTTGGAGCTTTTGTAGATTACTATTGAGTCATTTTGGCCATGATAGGGCCAAGAACGACTTAGGAATTGATTTCCCCTGTCTAAGCGATGAATAGCTTGTTTGGCTGTGTGTATGCAATGGTTGGTCTTTGGACTGTGTTGGAGTGGGGACGAGGGCTTGGTTTGCTTGAAAAACATGGTGTGTTTGGGAACCACACAGATAGAGCTAGAGGGATGGCTTTCTTCTCCACAACCCTTGAATAGCACTGGAAGGGAGGTCAGGGCCCGACGGACTGTGTAGCAGAGAAGGGGCTGATTCCTTATGTTGGGTGTGTGTGGGTGTCTTAGAAGTCAGGATAGTTCTATTGTAGGTGTCCCTAGCTCTGTAATGAGCTCACCAGCTTAGCATTTAGCCTTTCCCAGCTCCTGGATGGCCTGATAAACCCAACTGTGTTGGCTTGGCTGTGTTTTGTGTATCCTTGGCTATGTGTAAGCCTGCTTGTTCCTTATTCCTTAAGGAATCATTCCCAGCTCAGGGGTGGCAGCATTGCTGAGAGATTAAGGAGCACACTGGCCTATGGTTGGGTGGAACATTGTAGTGACGTAGCTGGTTGCAGGATGAGTCCTTTATAAGATAAGTAATCTTGTCTATTTTACTTCTGCAATCATATTTAATGTTAATAAATTATGATGAACATGTTGAATGAATGAATGTATGTTTTCTTCCACTGTGTATGTGCATGATTATGCATCTTAGCATGTTTTATGTTCAAGCATTTCAGTTTTATGTATGTTCATGCTCATGGGGTGGTTTTCCCGGATGTTAAGGACACTGTAGCGTCCTCTTCGCGGTTGGAGGGTTGGGGATGTTACAAAAAAATTCTTCGGTGTCTCACCAAGAAGTTTTCTATGGTAGTGACTACCATAGAAAAGGAAAATGATCTGTCTCAGTTCACCCTAGAAGAGTTGATTGGATCTCTTATATCTCATGAAGTGCGATTCAATCAAGTAGAAGAATCGTTGACCAATGCATTCAACACCCAGGCTTTCCTCAACAGAGGTCGAGGCAGAGGAGGACGAAGTAAAGGAAGAGGAGTTCGAGGGTCTCAAGCTACAAAAGACGGAACTAGTCATACTCATGAACACTCAGATCATTCAGAACACTCTCACAACTCTCAAGGTCAGAGGGGGAGAGGCAAGAGATGGACCAATAAGTCCAATGTTCATTGTAACTACTGCAATAAGTATGGACACTATGAACGAGAATGCAGAAAGAAGCAAGTTGACCAGAACAATAACTAGAACAATAGAAGAGCCAATGTCTACAAAGAAGAAGAAGGCTCATGAGAGGTGATGTTTCTGTCTTATCAAGCAACTAAAGAACATTGCAAATCAGATCTATGGCTACTAGATAGTGGTTACAACAATCACATGATAGGTAACAAGTCACTGTTCTCTTCTTTGGATTCCTCTGTTTTCACGAATGTCAAGCTAGGATGACTTTTTGGTTCCAACAAAAGGAAAAGGTACTATTCGTGTACTTACTAAGAAAAATGAAAAGAAGCTTATCCATGAGATGTTTTATGTACCTCATTTGAATGTGAATTTGATTAGTATAGGTCAATTAATTCATAACTAGTATGATATTAGGTTTTATGATACAACTATGCTATTTATGATAAATCCCCAGCAAGAGACTCATAGCCAATGTTGAAATGACCAAGAATAGAATATTTCCTTTGAGTCTTAGGAGTGCCAACCTTCCATAGTCTGTAGCCCATACAGTTTCTAGTCTAGATGAATCATGGTTATGGCACTATAAATTTGGTTATCTTCCTTTTAAGAGTCTTATTCTCCTGCAAAAATAGTCAATGGTCAAAGGGTTACTGGTTATTCATGAACAATTGAGCACGTGTGAGGATTGTATCACTGGTAAACATCAAAGGGACAACTTCCCCACTTCAACCACTCGAGCCAAATAACATCTTGAGTTAGTTCATACATACC
The DNA here is from genome assembly GCA_001517045.1 of Pseudotsuga menziesii. NCBI lineage: Eukaryota > Viridiplantae > Streptophyta > Pinopsida > Pinales > Pinaceae > Pseudotsuga > Pseudotsuga menziesii. The sequence continues at coordinate 127,961 of LPNX010813909.1, read as the reverse complement.
TCTATGGACCCATGCAAACCCAATCCATAGGAGGCAATTTTTTATTTTTTTTACCTTTATTGATGATTTTAGCAAGAAAAAATGGATTTATTTCCTCAGGTACAAATCAAAGACATTCTCAAGTTTTAAAGAGTCCAAGGCTCTCACTGAGAAGCATTCTGGAAATTTCATTAAAATGCTCATGTCAAATGGTGGAGGTGAATATGATTCACATGAGTTTTCAGACTTTTGTAAGCAACATGGCATCCAGAGATAGTTCACTACTAGATATACTCCACAGCAGAATGGAGTTGTTGAACGAAAGAATAGGAGCATAATGAACATGGCCCATAGCATATTGTCACACAAGAAGCTACCAGATGAGTATTGGGATGAACCTGTTGGATGCTTAGTCTACTTTCTCAACAGATCACCCACAGTGACTGTCTAGGACAAGATTCCTGAAGAAGCATGGAGTGGCACTAAGACTAGTGTCACACATCTTAGAATCTTTGATTCTGTTGCATTTGTGCATATACCTGATGAGCTCAGAAGGAAATTGGATAAGAAAAGTGAGCGTTGCATTTTCACTGGTTACAATGAACAACACAAGGAATACAAGTTGTATAATCTTGTCACCAAAAGGGTTGTGTTTAGCAAAGATGTAAAATTCATTGAATACAAATGCTGGAGTGATCCTTCAGACATTCACCAAGAAGAAAGTTCAGATATGCCATATCTACCTATCAGACTTCCAAGATTGGAAGTACAACAGCAAGAAGAAACAACAACAGAGAATCCACCACAGCACTAGAAAACTAGAAGCTTGAGAGAGTTATATGAATAGACTCTAGTTCTTGAAGAGCAAATTTAGTATGCTCTATTCTCCTATCAACCCACATATTTTAATGAAACATTGAAGGATGCATAGTGGGTAAAAGCCATGAATAGATTGATGCAATAGAGAAAAACTAGACTTGGGATCTTGTTGACATCCCTGTAGAAAAAACCAGTATTGGAGTCAAATGGGTCTATAAGACCAAACTGAATGAAAAAGGAGAACTTGAAAAGCATAAGGCAAGGTTGGTTGCCAAAGGATATGCACAAAAGTATGGTGTAGATTATGATGAAACATTTGCTCCTGTAGCAATGATGGATACCAGAGCTGTACTTTCCATTGCAGCACAAAATCAATGGCCTGTATATCAAATGGATGTGAAATCTACCTTTCTCAATGGCATTCTTGAAGAAGAAGTTTATGTAGACCAGCCACTTGGTTATACTATCAAAGGTGATGAAGAAAAAGTGTATAAGATGAAAAAGGCCTTGTATGGTCTAAAACAAGCTCCACAAGCTTGGCATAGTAGGATTGACTCCTACCTCATCAACAATGGTTTCAGCATAAGCAACAATGAGCCCACTTTGTATGTCAAAATAGAGCAAGTTAAAATATTGATGGTATGTCGTTATGTTGATGACATGATTTACACTGGTAATTTGATGCTTGAAGATTTCAGGACGGTCATGAAAAAAGAATTTGAAATGACTAATCTAGGACTAATGAAGTACTTCCTTGGTCTGGAAGTTACTCAAACTAATAAAGTATTTTTATTTGTCAACATAAGTATGCTACTAATATTTTGCAAAGATTCAAAATGGATAAATGTAAAAACATAAACCCACATAGCTCTTGGCACCATGTTAACCAAGAATGATGATGAACCAACAGTAAATGGTACACTCTATAAACAAATGGTAGGTAGTTTAATGTACTTGAGTGCAACTAGACCTTATTTGATGTATGCTTTCAGTTTTATTTCCATATTTATGGAGTCTCCCTAAGACTCTCACCAAAAATTTGGAAAAAGAATTCTGAGATATGTTGCAGGAACACTTGGATATGGACTCCGGTACACTCATACACTAGACAGTATTCTCACACGGCACACTAATAGTGATTTTGCAGGTAGTCTTGATGATAGTAAAAACACATCTGGTTATGCTTTACATTTGGGTACAAATCTGATCTCTTGGGCATCTCAGAAACATCCCATTGTCAGCATGTCTTCTCTAGAAGTAGAATATGTAGCAGCCACCATAGCAACTTGCCATGCAGTTTCGATAACAAGACTTTTAAAGGATATGGGACACACTCCAAAGGATGCCACTTCTATTTTCTGTAATAATAGCTATGCAATATAGTTTTCCAAACATAATGTATTTCATAGAAGAAAACACAGTGACAGTAGCTATCATTTCATTCATGAGTTAGTCAATGATGGACAAATTTCTTTATTGTTTTGTGGCTCTAAGGAGCAGTTGGCTGGCATGTTCACCAAACCATTGGGAACATCTACATTCGTATATTAGAGAGAGCACTTAGGGATTTTCTGACCTATGGTATGCACCCATAGTATTGCTATTATGTATTTCCTATTTATACTCAGTCTAATAATGAAAAGACATTCAATCTTGTGTCTTCTATCTTGTTTTCTTTTACAGATTGGTGATTGAATCTAGTTAAAATTATGAGTGAAAATTGTAGCTTTTGCTATCATGTAATTTTGTAATAAGAATTTTCTGCTATAGACTAAATACAACATTTTAAAACTACCTAGATTGTTGAAATAGCCATTTAAATACTTGAAATCACATTTTCAGAAATTCCTCCTCAACCTAATTCGGGTGGGTTGGAGGCCATTTGGTTAGCCCATATACTTCTCCATGGTTAGGTAGCTTCTTAGCTTGTCAATATTTATGTTTGTTTTCCATGATTAATGAAAGTGTGTAACCTTTTCGTGAATGACCTCCTTAATGCCCAACAATTCTAGCCCATCCGAGAAGTGTAAAGTTAAAATTGTCCTTCAAAAAAAATTTAAAATTTGAATTTTACCCTTCCAATAAAGAAGTGCATAATTTATATCAACATTTCAAAAGAAGTGCAATTTTTGAAATTATCCATCTATATAAATTTCTCTTCTCTTTAAGCCCTCATCTCATAGTCATAACTAAGGATTATTATTCCTACACACCCTCACCTTATAATACTAATTGGGTCAAGGCCCAAAGACAACCATAAAATATTAAATGTGTCAAAGACGCAAAAAGTAAGATACAATTATAAGTCTTATATTAAATTTATCTTATAAGTTTTTAATTAAGAGTATCAACTGAGATTTGACATGTTGGATGGTTCTGATCTTCTTATCAGGAGTCCTTACCAATGTGATTGCAAGGCATTCTTTGGAGGCCAAGTCCATAATTTTAGGTCTTCTTCCTCATTATCATGAGTTTTGGTAAGACAATAAAGAGGGTAGTGGCCTGCATCAGCATGGAAAATGTTTTAGGAATGGAGGCTATACACATTAATTGTTTTAATTAAATAATTTAAATTCCTACGGATGACTATGATTTAGTGAACTTATAAACTTTCTCAAATCTAGCCATTAATAAACTTATTTTGGTATTCTGGTTCAATTTAAAAGGAGTGTTGAGACTTAGAAATACAGTGAGTTGCAAGGATTCAGTTGACTTAGGCCTCTCCATCACATACATGTATGCTTTCACAACAAGCGCTGAAAAACGATATTTGTTTTTTGCATTTTTTTGGTGAAAATGTTTGACTAATTTATACTTGTCACTTAAAGGACAATTATTTATATTTCACTTCATCTCTGAAGAGCTGGGCTGAGAGAATAAATGCCCTTCCAATTGAAACTAAGACCCACCCTTCAAATTTGATCACTGCTCGGAAGCCCAACATGAACTATTTGGAAGAAAGATTCTTTTAACCTGTGCGTCACGTGGACCAATTTTCGGAAAGTCAATTGAGCATTTTCCAAGGCTAGATAAGGCACTCCTTACTAAACATAAATTCTTCCTGTGACTCCATCAGAGGGCACTTAGTGCAGTCCTCTGTCTTATCACCAACCCATTCGGTTCTGTCACCGGGCATCCAAAGGTTGTGCATAAAATGGACCATTACATCTTGAATGTTTTTCATCTCAAAAGCCCAACCTATTTTGTATGCATCTACACAGGCTTGAACCTTGTCCCTCAGCCAGATCGGGATTCTGGCTTGATTACTCAGTGGAAGAATGCCATCTCCGAAATTGTGGCATTTCTGTGAGGATATGGAACACAAGACTGCAACTATTTCATTATCAAATCTGCAACTATGTCATATGCGTATGATGTAGGGGTTCATCGAAAGACTTAAATGCCGCCTTATGATGAAGACATGTAAGCTGAAGATGTCAATAGATTTCAAATTGTTTTTTGAAACCCTGGAAACCCTAGGACGATCAGCCAAATAAGAAGAAATTGAGCACGAATTTGTGAGTCAGAATCACCATATGGTATTCCAATTTCAACATCTCTTGCTGGAAATATCACAAACAACCAAGGACTCCGTAGATGTTGTGTCATGCAACCACCCAAAAGTTATTGGATGTGCCTTGCAATATTTCCAAGCTCCTTGGGTTTTCTTCGATTTTCCATTTATGCTCTATTTTCAAGCTCCTTCGCTATTTTTTTTCACGTATGCAAGTAGTCCCTTGATCAACCTTAGAGAACTCTGTCCTTTGTTGTTGTGCAAATATATTCCTTTCTACTGCATCTGTTATGTAACATCCTCTCCATCCAGTCACTAAAACTGGACTCAACATTGTTCTTTAATCTTTAATTCAGTGCCACTTTGAGTATTATTTAGTGATGGAGTACAATTTCAAATTCCAAATTCCATCTGTGCAAGTTTGTCTCCCACACAACTAACTACAAACCAGTTCTGGTGCTCTATCCAGCATTTTACACTCTGCGACTTCGGTGTCTACTCAACATCTCTATCGGTCATAGTTGTCTCTTTCAAAATTCTCTTACTGGAGTTGTATTTTCTCGTTTCAAATGGCCATCTCTCACACAACAATAGTCTTGGTGTTTCATCTCTCTTTACGCAGTTTCATCTCTACATACTCCTCTTTCTTCTTTCTTTGATGTAATGTCGAAATATGCGAGATTGGGTTGTTGTGCATCGTCTTAATTTGGAAGCGAGTGGTTTGAGATCCTGGTTTGTAGGATCTAAGATTTGGTGTATTCAACTATTTATTGCAATACTTTTTCATGAGTTAATTGAATTGTTTTCACCATTCCTGTGTTGTGTGAGTGAGGCTCTGAGATCTGTCGTCTAAGATTTGAGTTGGCATAAGAGCCTAATAAGGCCACTGTCTGGTGTAGAGGTCAGAAGTGTCACTGTTAGTGGATTAATTCCGCTGCTTGCTGCCGTGTGAAAAGCAAAGGCACACCGTTGTGGAAATCAGGATATGCCACTATCCAATTAGAAGCCGCTGCTATGTTAAGAGAGGGCCGCTGAGATACTACGTGGAGACGTCCCGTAAAATAACAATCACCGTTTTGATTGTTTTGCTGCCATGAAGTAAGCTGCTGACAGTCAGCTTAGCAACTAGTTATTGCAGCTCTTGTGAGGATGAGTGCTGACGAGGGTGGAGGAAATCATAGACCTGCAGCCGTCCTTTACAGATTTGAACCGTGAAGATTATTGATTGGAGAGAAGATTCCGTGTGTGAGATAGCAACTGCCTTTGTCTAGATCTTGGTTGGAGAACGGGGTCCGGAAACAAATTGGACCGTCACCACGTGAGCGTAGAGCTATTGAAGGAGGTTGACTCTTGTTGATTTGTTGTTGCCATCCCATTCGATGAAGAGGTTAGAGCTACGTAAAGACGAGGTTAGTGACGCAGTCTGCATAAATAGCGCTTCCAGACAAGAGATTGATGACGCACATCATGAAAGGCTGAAGCGCGACAACGATTTTGATCGATGAGGCCCCTTACGCAGGTTTCTAGTGTGCAAGGTGATTCAGTGCTAAAAATTTTGTTGTTTTTTTTGGTGGCCATAAATTGAATTTGGCCGCCTTGGCATATAGTGAAAGGAGTGAAAAAAGGAAAATCAACAATTTTGTTGATTCATGTATCAATCAAGCTTCTAAGCTGAATGGTGAGAATTATGTTAATTGGAAATTTAAACTTATGATTATTATTCCTATAATGTGTCGTCAATTGTGTGATAAGGTCAAGCCCATAGAAGCTGCATTAATTTAAGACTTGAATAGGTGGGAGTCAAAATCTAAGGCGATGGTGCAAATTTCCGTGAAAGACAACATAATCTTTTACATTATTTCTGTTAAAGACAACATAATATCTCACATTAGAAATTGTGAGACAATCCAAAGCAACATTGGACACCTTCAAAGGTATGTATGAAATCACAACCCCAAATAGGATCTTATTCCTGAAAACTAAGTTGTTGTCTATCAAAATGGAAGCTAATGAAGGGGCAAGTAAATTAATTTCTCCTATTAAAGATCTCAGTGATATGTTGGGCGATATCTGCAAATAAGTAGATACCACTCATTTAGTAACTATCACTCTTAAAGGTTTAGTGCAAGATTACACAGTTTTTATCTTAGCACTTGTAGCAAGATCACAACCCCTACTTTTGAAGGGCTCACAGGGATCCTTCTACAAGAGGAAGAAACAATGAAGAATTATAATTTGGATGTTAATGGCTTAGCTATGACACTGATCACAAGAGGTAGAAGTGAACACAGAGGTAAACCATGGAACAAAAATAGACGCAAGTTTCTTGCAAAGCAGAAATGTATGGCGCAATCCAATTCCTATATTAGTAGAAGTGTTGAATGTCATTATTGAGTGAAACCAAGATATATCGCTAGATGTTGTTTTCAAAAGAATAATCATGAATCCAAACAAAGATATATAAATCACAATGGATTTTTTTTTATAAAGACACCGCGATAGCCATGGATTTTAAAATCTTAGATAGTTTATTTCTGAAGCTGCATTGTCTGTTGATACGGATGACGGGAATCCATGGTTCATTGATTCGGGTGCATCTTCCTATATGTCCTGTAAGAAATAATGGTTTAATGAATGTCATGAGAAGATTGATGACACTCATATTTATTTAGTTGATAACAGGTCACATAAAGTGTAGGGTTATGGGTTGATGAGTGTGAACTTACTTAATGGACAAGTGAAGCAGATTCATAATGTTATGTATGTCCCTAGCATTAAAAATAATCTAATATATGTTTCTACTATTATTGATAATGAATTGACAGTGGAATTTGGTAAGTATCAGTGTCATATTAAAGATATTTGAGATCATTACAAGGTTGTTGCTACATGCTCTAGGATTGGAAGTTTATGTAAGCTGGATGTAAGTAAGAGAAGTCATCAAGCATTGGCATCCACTCCTATGACAACTGAAGAAATTTGGCATCAAAAGTATTCGCACACTAACCATAATGATCTAATGTGGTTGAAAAAAAATCTATGGTTGAAGGTCTATTTGTTATAAAAAAATGAAGACATTGAATGCCGAGCATGTGCACTTGGAAAATGACACATGGATGAATTCCCTATACATAAAGAGAAAAGACAAACTAACTTGCTTGAATTGATTCATTCTTATGTGTGTGGACCTATGCAAACCATATCTTTTGGTGCATGGTATTTTCTTAGTTTTTTTTTATGATGGATAGAGGTACGCTTGGTTCTATTTCATAAGAAGAAAATGTGATGTCTTTGAGTATTTTAAGGAATTCATAACTATGATTGAAAAAAAGGTTAGGAAAATAGATTAAAATCCTCAAATATGATAATGGGGGTGACTACGTTTTTGGAGCATTCAAGAGGTATTGTAAGGATCATGTAATCCAATAACAATTTACAACTCCCTATGCTTGGAAAATTAGAGTTGTTGAGAGAAAGAACAGAACACTAGTGGAATGTGCACGCAACATGCTTCAAGGTAAAAACATTTATAATGGTTTTTGAGATGAAACCATTAATACTGTTGTCTATTTAAAGAATATTAGTCCAACAAAGAAGCTAGAAATTCAAATAACTTTTGAAGTTTTTCATGGTTACAAATCAGAAGTCAAGCATTTCAAAGTATTTGGTTTAGTAAGGCTTTTGCACACATTCCAAAAGATGAGAGAATAAAACTTTATGCGAAGTCAATTGAATGTATATTTGTTGGATAATGTACTGTTCAAAAAGCATACAAGTTGCTTCATCCTAGTTCATATAAGTCGATTGCAAGTAGAGATGTGGTGTTCCATGAGAATGCATATAAAGGGATAGAATGGGTGATACTAATGTATGGAATATATTCAATGATAATGATGAGTATGTCAAAATAGATGCAATACTTCAGCATGATCAGGAACATGTACATGAACAATCATAGGAGCAACTACAGGAGCAGTTACATGAACATGTATAGGAATAGGGTGAAAGCAGTATGAACAGTGAAAGCAACATGAACAACAGTGATACATCTTCAGATGGAGAGAGCCGAAGAATAATGGATGGAACTCCTGTAGATACTATAGTACTAAGAAGTTCAACTCAACAAACTCATCTTCCTCCAAGGTATAGTGACTATGTCTTAATGGAGAATGTAATGAATGTTATAGAGCCATTGAATTATGAACAAGCCAAAGATAAAAAAAGAATGGGTAAATGCTATGAATGAAGAATATAACTCTATAATGAAGAGTCAAACTTGGTAATTAATAGAGTTACCTAAGAATAAAGCTCCCATAGGATGTAAATGGTTATTCAAATCTAAAGCTAAAGCTCATGGTAGCATTGATAAATATAAAGGAAGACTAGTTGCAAAAGGTTATGCTAAAAAAGAGTGAGTTGATTTTGTAGACACATTTTCCTTGGTAGCTAAGTTGAATACAGTCAGAATATTAGTTGCATTGGCTACAAAAAATAAATGGAAAATACATCAATTAGATGCTAAATGTGCTTTCTTCAATGCCGATTTAAAAGAGGAAGCGTATTTGGTTAAGCATGAAGTTTTTGTACAAAAAGGACAGGAGCATCTTGTTTGTAAATTGAAGAAAGACACCTATGGTTTGAATTAGGCCCCTAGATCATGGTATATAAATATTGATTCCTTCTTTAATCAGAAAGGTTTTGTGACAAGAAAAAGTGATCCTAACCTTTACATTATGAAATATAAAGAGGGAAATGTTTACTTGATATCCTTGTATGTTGATGATCTCATTATTATAGGTAGTGCATGTAAGTTTATTGCAAAACTTAAAATTCAACTATCACAAAAATTTGAAATGAAACCTTAGTGAGTTGCATTACTGTTTGGGACTTGAGTTTTTGAAGGCTTCTGGTAAGACAATCATCACCCAAAGAAAATATACAAGGGAAATTACAAAAAAGTTCAATATGAGTGAATGTAAGGTAGTATCAATTTCTTTATATCACAATTTGAAGTTATATAGTGATGATGGAACTAAATGTTAATATTTTGTATCCTTAGCTAGATACAATTAGTGTTGAATCCAATTTCACATCAATAGCATATGCATAATCACTAAAATAAAAAGAATCACAAGATAGACATAGATTTATCCTGGGAAATCCTCAAGGGGAAGAAAACACAACAAAACTTCCTCTGTATAGATGTATAAGATAAAACCCCAAAACATGTGCTCCATCTCCTTTTTGATCTCTCTCTCTCTCTCCTATGTGTTATACACAAGTGAGTATGATGCAAGAGCATCCTGCTCTCCATTCAAGTCTAAGCTCAATGTTTGATCACACCTAGAAGAGGTCTTCATATTTTGAATTAATAGTCCTCAGACTATTACATTGTAAACAAATCTATGTTGAGTATTCTTCTAGATAGGTGATGAGTCATGAGGTGAGTGATGAGTCATTAAATGAGCCATGTAACTAATCCCATGTCAAATGGTAGCATTCAATAAGGGTCAAGGCTTTCATGAGCGAGTCATTGAGATAGGGTTGATTATGTTGCTTTATTTACAATTAGTTAGCAGATTGTTGAGTATATTGAGGATATGAACTAGAATGGGTTCACGAATCCTATTGTATATATGTTTGTAAGCCTTTGAGGAAAAGGGGAGAAGGGAGTAAAGGGAGAGGAAAAAGTAGCCAGAAGAGCCAGTGGAATTCATTCAATCTGGATAAGGAGTGGCCAAATCATTGTAAATCAGGGCAAGGTCGTTGGTTGTAGTTATACTAGACTAAGGGGATCAGAACATAGGTTTTGAGATAATCATGAATGTACAGTTTCATTGTATTGAAAGAAGGAAAGCCTATTTCGACGTATATTTGTGTGTGATTATAGTTCTTTTTGAATGTATGATTTAATAAATTGAATGTGTTATCCCTAAAGTTGAACCTAGACTACGGGATTCAAGCTTAAGGAAATCTTTGTTCAAAAATGCATAAATCAAATGAAATCAAATTGAAAACACAGGCTGGTATCAAACTAGGGCTAATGGAACTTCCCAGCACTAGAAGGAACTAGGCTAGTATAACTGTTTGTACAGATTACACAATTCTGGTATGAAATCAAAAGTTTTGAAAAACATCACACAATTTACAATAAAGAAAGCTGGTATATGTCACAGATTGGTAAATACAAGTATTTATAAAAAGATCAAAGCATTAAAATGACAGGATGGTATGAATAAGAGCAGCAAGAGAATTCAACAGATGCTGTATAACATGGAGTCAATCACAAAGTTCAATATCTAGGCACTATGGTCATAAATCATGAAGTGAAACTATCAATGTTTATAAGAATAAAAGATAACTGTCTTCACACGATAAGAGTTATTGCAATGGAATATGAATGACCATATACATAACAAAATTATCAGAAAGACAATTTATATAACACAAGGGAAAATCATCATCATGTTCATTCAGAAATAGAACCTGTTTCTGAAGCTGCAAAATGCTCATGCTACAGAGATGTGCTTACAAATGATCATGTATTACTCCCAAAACTGCCAACCTCCAGTCCCCTGCATTCTCCTGGAAGGAAGAACTCTCTTTCTTGCTCTCGAGCCCTTAGCTGGGACGTCTCGCCTCCATTACATATAAGTTTTTACATTTTATAGATAAACTGAATTTTCAAAACAATTTTTGAGATCCACAATTTCAGGATTGAATAGTTACAAATTACACAATCAATCCTGAAGATAATCGCCAGCTGAAAATTCTGTAACTGACCAAGAAAAGGAATCAATATTTATTGATTTGTTTCTTTAATAAATTCATCCTGCTGCCACATGTTCATTGGATACCCTGTATTCTTGCCAAATTTGACTACTGATCCTGTGCCTAATAATCTGAGATTTGTTATTGATTTTATAAACTTGCAATTCATCAATTGGCTGGCAAATTTCCTTTTGACTAATGACACGCTTGTATATCTTCTCATGAAGTAACAATCGTCGGCAACTGGTGCATCGCTATCCAGTAGTACCAACTGCAGCAAACAAAACAGATCGCACAACCATTGCTAAGTCTGCATCTTCCATTACTATAAGGGCATTGTTTCCACTAAGCTTGAGCAAACACTTCCCAAATCTTGCGTTGACTAGATTCTGAACAATCTGTCCAACCTTCATGCTTCCAGTAAAAGAGACCAATGGAATTCTTCTATCCTCAGCCAACCGCATAATCACATATGTCAATAACTTCTTGAACCTCTCCTATCCCCTCTGCAAGAATTTTTTCCATCTCCAATGATACAAATCTACCAAGCAGATCCAATTTTGATCGCAATGCTTCCCCAATCTGCCTTACAATTTCACCTCTCTTCGGTGCAGGAGTTTGCATCCATATCTTACGAGCTTTAGCACAGGTTCTCAAGCTATCTTCATACTCTTCAATAGAAGCTTCAATTACCGTTGCTATTGACTGGTTATTGAAAGGATTTACTGCCATTGTCTTTCCTTATTCCATGAACATGGTGTGTGCCTGGGCATATGCTAATGTATATATTATTTCTCTGGCCTATTTTGCCTGCTTTCCCCTTTCTGATAAATGTGAACCGATGAGCGCCCACTACCGTAACCTTGAAAATACTTGAAAGAGTATAAGTAATCACGTAGCTGTAGATACATGATAGGTGGTATACCATCATAGGATCTAAGAAAGCTTATAGTATGTGCACTGGGTATCTCATCAACATCTCCAACCATTCCATAGAGATACTTTGATTCTGCAAACTGAAACATTTCTTTATTGCTTTCAAAAAGTAATGGCTTTGGCAAACCTGTAAATGTTGAATTAGATTCCAGAATCACAAATTTGGTTACATAAGGAAGCAATTCATTCCATCTCATTGGAAGCACATCCAACTCATTTCTGAAAAGCACAGCATCAAAAATGCGCTGAGGAGTTTCCCGAAGTCGCCATCCATGAAGGTGACAAAGCTTCTCCACAGAGACATTTTCATGATAGTAGTGAGGAATTTGATGGAAGGGGTGTTTCGATGGAGATTCCCAAATAAGACGAAGAAAGGACGTTATCTGATGCTTATAGAAGTATACTGCATCTTGTAACTATACAAGATGGAACAATCACGAACAGGAGGATCAAAGACCTGATATCCATCCCTCTAAAAATACAACACAGGCGTGACTTGTTTAAGATATCTCGACTGGCATCCATTTGGACATTCTGTCATCAAAAAATTAACATTCTACCAATTTGGACCAATGCTGCCAGTTGTAAGAATTCACCCTGTAACACATACTCTTTTGCACATACATGGGCTCATAATTAATGAATGGAAACTTTGATGATTTTAGGTAACAAAAGGAACCCTAATGGTGACCAATCAAATATAAAATATGAAACAAAGTAAAATTTAAAAACCATAAAAACCAATCAAAATTAAAAATTTAAAAAATAAGCAGGAGGAACAACCCTAGAGATAACATCTGGCTCTGTCTGGGGATGACATGCTCCCTATGTGCTGCCAAGAACAAGTAGACCAAGTGCCTTGTTTCCATTGGGCTGGAGTCTTCATCACAAATCTCTGCTACTGAACAAACCACTGACTGAATCTTTAAACTACTCTGCAAACTGAAATAATCTTCTCACAACAATCTGATCACCCTGTACAAACTTAAGGAGATGCTTGAAACATCAAGCTTATTTATTCACCACTCCTATACTAATCAAAACTACTTTCTTTTGATCAGGTAAAATCATGTTTCCAGTGAATCCAAACAAGTATCTGAATACTTAATGAAAGTCTTGATTTGTGCATTAGCAAAATGAAAATAGGAACAACAATCATCATTTGTCTGCAATTTTGATTGTCAGATTTATCATACAATGTATACTGAAACCTTGAATTGATAAATTCCCTGATGTAGTTAGCTACCGGGTCATGCCATTTTCTCAGTGAATTATCAAACTCATCCTTATTCTCATTCCTGATATCGAAAGACAGCTGAAAAGGGCTTTGAAATGACCAATCTTGTATTTTGACCTCTAAAGCTTTAATCTTTTTCTCAATATGTGCAGCAAATTATTTTAAAAAGACGACTTTAAATTCAGAGTTTGACATTAGATAAGAAGAAAAAATGGAAGAAAAATTTTCATCTATTTCCTCATCAATGCTCATATCCCTCCATTCCTTGAAATTTTTAATAGAAAGAGAATCTGCCCTAAACTCTGTCTTCTCCACCCATGTCTTTAGAAATATAATCCAAAAATGTATTGATGATCTAATTGACCAAACTGGAAAATCTTCTGATCTAGAGATGATGCGTAAAGGAGACCATGGAATATGAAAATTCATTTCAAAAGAAAGGAAAAGACAACCTCCCTTTGACAAAAACAATCTGACATTTGAGCTGCTCAAAGACTCCATATAATCAACAAATGGATCAATGAAACTATAAGGAATTACTTTTTGTTGAAGATAAAAATATCTCTATATATCCTCTTCCTCATAATGGCTGCCACTTTCAGCTACCTGCAAATTGAATTGCACATATGGCTGCTCAATGTCTTCTATAGATTCATGATGGTTGATTTCCACACAATGTTGTTCCTCATCAAAATTTGATTCATAGTTGTCATACACCTGTTGGCTGCTCCTCAAATCAACAGAGGATGATGTAGGGATCTACTCTATTTCATCTGGATACTCATCATAGATTGGGATATCTTCAGAGTGAATCAACTGATGCTGATCTAAATCTAGAACTTCAATGTATTCTCCTAGAGGTTCCACCGATATGTTAATGTCTTCACCTGAAAGTTCCAAATCTAGAATTTTAATGTCTTCACCATACAATGGAGCATTCTGATCAATTTCTAAAGACGAAGATTTCTGTTCTATGATGCTCTCATCAATTTTAATATCAGAATTTTGAAAAATTTCTTCTTGTGAAACAGAATCAGAGGAAGATAATAAATCTTCTTCTTTCTTCATATCATAATCACAGGCCTCATCTTCACTACTGGAAAAATATGCTTCTAAACCCTGCATATATAATGCATATGCCCTACAACAATCCTCAAAAATGCACTCATCTGGGTATATCCTCTTATAATATGAATTAAAGGCATCATGAAAGTCTTTCAAAGAGGAAATACTGGAAGGAGGAAGAGTTTTGTACCATTGTCTTGCATAACCATCTAATGAATACATAAACATTTTCATCAACACATCTTCATGATGTATGTTCAGCTGATCCATGTATTGATGAAATTTAATTACATGATGTGACGGATTGTCATCATCCTTTTCTTTAAATTGGGGAAGAAAATCTCCCCATTCATCCATGGTAGGTACTGCATGTGGAAATCCAGGAACATCTGAAAAATTGAACGGAGCAAATCTCTGTGCAATCATGGTTTCAAGACGCTTACACATCTTGTAAAATCACCTCTGGATTCTTCAAATATGGAGTTGCCCGGTGAATAAATCTGTAGTCTAACTAATGCCCTGCTCCTGTCCACCATTAAGAGCTGGGTCTAATCATTGTCATTCTTTCCCGGGGAAGATATCTTCACTCCTTCGTCCCCGGCAACGATGCCAGAAGATGTTATCCCTAAAGTTGAACCTAGACTACGGGATTCAAGCTTAAGGAAATCTTTGTTCAAAAATGCATAAATCAAATGAAATCAAATTGAAAACACAGGCTGGTATCAAACTAGGGCTAATGGAACTTCCCAGCACTAGAAGGAACTAGGCTAGTATAACTGTTTGTACAGATTACACAATTCTAGTATGAAATCAAAAGTTTTGAAAAACATCACACAATTTACAATAAGGAAATCTGGTATATGTCACAGATTGGTAAATACAAGTATTTATAAAAAGATCAAAGCATTAAAATGACAGGCTGGTATGAATCAGAGCAACAAGAGAATTCAACAGGTGCTGTATAACATGGAGTCAATCACAAAGTTCAATATCTAGGCACTATGATCATAAATCATGAAGTGAAACTGTCAATGTTTATAAGAATAAAAGATAACTGTCTTCACACGATAAGAGTTATTGCAATGGAATATGAATGACCATATACATAATAGAATTATCAGAAAGACAATTTATATAACAAAAGGGAAAATCATCATCATGTTCATTCAGAAATAGAACCTGTTACTGAAGCTGCAAAATGCTCATGCTACACAGATGTGCTTACAAATGATCATGCATTACACCCAAAACTGCCAACCTCCAGTCCCCTGCGTTCTCCTGGAAGGAAGAACTCTCTTTCTTGCTCTCAATCCCTTAGCTGGGACCTCTCGCCTCCATTACATATAAGTTTTTACATTTTATAGATAAACTGAATTTTCAAAACAATTTTTGAGATCCACAATTTCAGGATCGAATAGTTACAAATTACACAATCGATCCTGAAGATAATCGCCAGCTGAAAATTCTGTAACTAACGAAGAAAAGGAATCAATATTTATGTATTTGTTTCTTTAATAAATTCCTCCTGCTGCCACATGTTCATTGGATACCCTGTATTCTTGCCAAATTTGACTACTGATCCTGTGCCTAATAATCTGAGATTTGTTATTGATTTTCTAAACTTGCAATTCATCAATTGGATGGCAAATTTCCTTTTGACTAATGACACGCTTGTATATCTTCTCATGAAGTAACAATCGTCAGAAACTGGTGCATCACTGTCCAGCAGTACCAACTGCAGCAAACAAAACAGATCGCACAACCATTGCTAAGTCTGCATCTTCCATTACTATAAGGGCATTGTTTCCACTAGGCTCGAGGAAACAGTTCCCAAATCTTGCGTTGACTATATTCTGAACAATCTGTCCAACCTTCGTGCTTCCAGTAAAAGAGACCAATGGGATTCTTCTATCCTCAGCCAACCGCATAATCACATATGTCAATAGCTTCTTGAACCTCTCCTATCCCCTCTGCAAGAATTTTTTCCATCTCCAATGATACAAATCTACCAAGCAGATCCAATTTTGATCACAATGCTTCCCCAATCTGCCTTACAATTTCACCTCTCTTCGGTGCAGGAGTTTGCATCCATATCTTACGAGCTTTAGCACAGGTTCTCAAGCTATCTTCATACTCTTCAATAGAAGCTTCAATTACCGTTGCTATTGACTGGTTATTGAAAGGCTTTACTGCCATTGTCTTGCCTTGTTCCACGAACATGGTGTGTGCCTCGGCGTATGCTAATGTATATATTATTTCTTTGGCCTCTTTTTCCTGCTTTCCCCTTTCTGATAAATGTGAACCGATGAGCGCCCACTACCGTAACCTTGAAAATACTCAAAAGAGTATAAGTAATCACGCAGCTGTAGATACATGATAGGTGGTATACCATCACAGGATCTAAGAAAGCTTATAGTATGTGCACTAGGTATCTCATCAACATCTCCAACCGTTCCATAGAGATACTTTGATTCTGCAAACTGAAACATTTCTTTATTGCTTTCAAAAACTAATGGATTTGGAAAACCTGTAAATGTTGAATTAGATTCCAGAATCACAAATTTGGTTACATAAGGAAGCAATTCATTCCATCTAATTGGAAGCACATCCAACTCATTTCTGAAAAGCACAGCATCAAAAATGCGACGAGGAGTTTCCCGAAGTCACCATCCATGAAGGTGACAAAGCTTCTCCACAGAGACATTTTCATGATAGTAGTGAGGAATTTTATGGAAGGGGTGTTTCGATGGAGATTCCCAAATAAGACGAAGAAAGGCCGTTATCTGATGCTTATAGAAGTATACTGCATCTTGTAACTATACAAGATGGAACAATCACGAACAGGAGGATCAAAGACCTGATATCCATCCCTCTAAAAATACAACACAGGCGTGACTTGTTCAAGATATCTCGACTGGCATCCATTTGGACATTCTGTCATCAAAAAATTAACATGCTACCAATTTGGACCAATGCTGCTAGTTGTAAGAATTCACCCTATAACACATACTCTTTTGCACATACATGGGCTCATAATTAATGAATGGAAACTTTGATGATTTTCGGTAACAAAAGGAACCCTAATGGTGACCAATCAAATATAAAATATGAAACAAAGTAAAATTTAAAAACCATAAAAACCAATCAAAATAAAAAATTTTAAAAATAAGCAGGAGGAACAACGCTAGAGATAACAGAATGATTGATGATATTTGTTAATGATTGATAAATCAGTGTATGCATAATCTGAAATTAGGCTTGAAATAGTTGAATATTAAAGAGGTTATGTAAGACCATGAAGAGGTTGTATAGATCTGCCAAAGAGACATCGATTGAATTTAATTGAATGAAATTCTAATCAATAAATGAAGAATTATGAAGTCATGAGAGTCAAGTTTAGCAGATATTAGATGACTCAAAACATCTCAAGAAGATGGATCGACGACACGGAAAGATTCACAAAGTGAACGTGAGTGGAAGATATAAAATCCGCAAGGTTAAGTGAAGTTTCGTTTGAGATAGCAGATCAACAGACGAGATCAAAGGCGCAAGAGATTTAAAACTCTAGAAGAATCCGGCAAGAGAAATGTGTAAGGAAGATAAAGGATCCACAAAGATAAGATGAGATCTGCATCTGATCTCAGATCAATGATTAGGAAGGAAGCCGCATGAAATCAACGGTTGTAAAGAGTTGTGGAAAAGGAATTGCAAAAGGGAAATTGCAGAAGTTCAACTTCTGGAAAAGTTGGATCAGCAATCCGCAATCCAAAATCCAACTACGGAAAGGAGTGTTGTGGCCGCAAAATTGCGGAAGTCAAATTTGGAATTTGGGAATTTCTACAATCTACAATCCACAAATGCGGAAATAGAGTTGCAGAAACTCTGTTGCGGAAAGGATCTTGTGAAAAGGTTGAAGTTGCGGAGAGAGATTGAGGTTGCGGAAAGACAGATTTGCAGAAATTTGTCTCATGGAAGGAATTATCTTACGGAAAGACAATTGTGGAAAAGCAAGCTTGCAGAAACCTGTCTTGTGGAATTGAACCCGTGGAAGCAGAGCTGCGCAATAGAGTTGCGGGAGAAGAAATATTTGGAAAAGAAGTTATAGTTTGTTAAATGTAGAGTAAGCTAAATCCTAGGGAAAGTGGATGGGATAATGGTTGGTTGGGGTTCCTGTCTACATCAGATTGGTATCAGAGGAAAGCTAGCTCTTGGAATGAGGTAATGATCTTTTTGTTTTCCGTTATGATTATAATTAACTGTTGGAAAAGACTTGTAGACAAAGAGTGTTTGGTTTAAATTGATATTAGCCACAGGAGAGTACAAAAGAAATCCTTGAAAGGATTTAACAAGTTATAACAGACTAAAGGAAGTGGATTTGTACACAAGACACTTATGTTCTTGATGAAGAATAGTTTGTGAACTCTTATAGGAAAGAGGAAGCAGTGGCACAGCCCATAAATACAACAGAGTTTGGAAAAGAGAGGACTAGTGCATGTTCTCAAAAGAGAAGTGGACTTGCAGAAGCCAAAAAGAAGAGCAAAGGAGATGCTCAAGAGGTTCTAGAGGAGAAGAACCAGAGATACCAAAAGAACAAGCTCAAGGAGATATAGTTTGTTGATGTATAATAGAGAATTGTGGAGACTTGTTGAGGGAGGCTTAGGAAATCAGTCCACAAGTGGACAGGATGAAGTTCACAAAAGAGAGGGAGATAGAAACAATGACTATTGAAGGTCATTGCAGGGGTTCAGAGGAAAGCCACAACAAAATAAAGAAGAAAGAAATTCAAGAATAATGTAACATGGAGTTGCTAGAGTTAGCAAGAGACATTTGGTGCTTCAAGAAGCATATGCAAGCATTGTAAAAAGAAACCTAGAGGTATGGTTGGGTAATGAGGAAAAGGAAGGTAAGATGGCAATCACTGCAGGTGAATCTAAGGAAAATGATGTATGCTAGATTGAAAGAATAACTCAGGGAAGCTGAATCTGAGATGGAAGTTTCATATTGTGAACCTGAATAGGGTCCTTTGCTTGGAGATGATGATGAAGCAGAAAAGGAGAGACTAATTGAAAGTCTCATGGATTCTATAAAGAGTACATATCAACTTATGGAGGAGATGACTATGAGGTAGAATGAGAACAAGAGGTCTTATGTTTTTGAGACTAATGATTTGTTTGTGATTACAGGTTTTGTTGCATATGACAGGTAGTCTTTTGAAACTGTCTTAAAATTTGATGAAGAAAGTCTCTCAAATGAGGAAAGGTATGAAGTATTGCAGTAGAAGAAACTCATTGATGAGTTGCTTGATGGAGGAACACAATAAATTGAAGATGATCCAAAGATGAAGGAAGAAAAAGAAATGTGCAAAGACATTTCTATAGGGAAGAATCAGAATTGCATTCTGATGAAGGAAAAAGTTGGACAATGACCTTGGACTATCATGAAGTCTGAAGAAAAAGAAGATGTACTTTCCAAAAGCAGGACAACAGAATATAATTTTGTTATAGTAAAAGATGATATGGTATCCTATGAAGAGTGTATGCAACCTATATATCAGACTATTGAAGAAATAGGTGATGGTGAAAGTTTGATGTTGTGCTCAGACCAATACAAAAGGAGGATGCCAGAAAATATATCAACAGGGACTTCAGAATCTCATGTTTTAAATTCTAATGGTTTGTGTATGACTACAGGTATTGAATAACACTTAGATGATGTGTTTATTCAGGTTGATAAGGAAATGAAGCATAGGATGGATGCTTTGGAAAAGAAAATAAAGATCAGAATTGGGCCATTACAAGAGGAATATGTTCACTATTGTGAACCAAAACATGGAATCATATTGGGAATAGATGGTGTAGAAGAGGGACAAGCTGAAAGCCTCATGAACTCTTGGGAAAGCTTAGATCAACAAAAGAATGTGCTGATAAGAGAGTTAATGGGTGATGAAAATCTCAATATTTTTGAAATTAATGAATTGTGTATATCTGTAGGGGTAACATGTGATGAACCTTGTGAGGTTGTCCTAGAGGTAAAGGAAGAAAAAAGAGAGTATCCATGTATCCTTGACATGGACCAAAGCCATAATTTTGTTTTGGAATTGAAGGATGAGATGACATGGTCTCATGGAGATAACCAAAGGAGAACACTTGCATATTTTGATAATGATGTTGGAAGACATAGGAATAAATCTATCATGACACATGAACAGACTACATTGTCTCAAAAGGGTGATCAGTACCTAGGAGAACTTGTTGTTGCAGAGTTGGCTACTGAAGATAAAGATAAACTTTCTAACCTCAGAGAGTATGATGAAGAATTAAAAATTCTAGAATATTGGTTATTCAATCCAAGGATTAACAAAGATGACTGCTTAATGTATGCAAGCATAGAAATGTTTAGTGATAACATTGGAGAGGAGAATATGGGAAGTCAAGGAATTGAATTGTCTTATAATGATATGATTTTGCTACAACAATCAAGGGAAATGGAAGACCAACATAATTTTGTGGAGCATATTGTAATACCTTATATTTTGGGTATGATTGTAGATGAAAGGAGAAATCCTGAAGACATGAATGTTGGGCACTCTATATGCAAGTTAATTAAATCCAACATACAGAATGTTCAATATAAATTGTCAACCCAGGAAAGTCTTTTTATTACAAAGATAATTTACACTATCTGTGCTTAAACACTAAGTAGCTGATGATGTTGAATGAACTATCCTACCTATCTGTTCATCCCAACTCTTCCCATGATTAATCTAATATAAATTACCTTCCTAAGAATGCAGAATTGTAATTACCTTCCGACAACTTCAGTCTAGAAATGAAAGATCCAGGAAATAAACATCTAGACTTACTTTTGCAGAAAGTTAAATCCTAATTTACTAGGCCATATGGAAATCCATCATAACTATCTTAATTCAACCTTAATCTAAGAATCAGAAATGCATAAGTTGAACTTCAAGAATTATAACTATAAGTGGACTGAATTAGCAAAACTCAAGAAAGACATCAATTGAAAGAATCTAGGGATGAGATTGGTTGTTACATCTATCACACAATTGTATAAAGGAAATTAACCTACATAGTCGACTGTCACACCACTCTGCTACAACTTACAGGAAATCAAATTACTGATCATTCAAGGAAACACACAATGAATCATTACTGTTGCAGCTATTATGAATGCGCCTACTGTAACATCCACACCACATGATAAAAAATATAAACACCTAATTAACTCGGCAATCTCTGTGGGAAGGTGGACCCAGCCTTCGAATAGAGATGCCCGAAACTAACACAAGTTAAAACACAGAGATATGAAGAATCTTGCTCGTATTAGATGATAGAATGAAAGTACAATCTCTGTCACAACTTATATAATATGATCAATTATTTTCCAACCCTCGGCTATGAATAGTTCCCAATATTTATACATCAATATTCATAAATTCCACCCACTAATATTGGGAAGCCATGAAGATATACGATCTTTAGGCTACCCTATTACAATGTGTTGTTACAGCTGTGGGTGAAACAGAAGTAGGGAATATAGGAAGGTTTTTGCTCGAGTCGATGATGAAGTAACATAACCTATTTAATAGATACTCCATTAGTTGTAGCTATGCTTGAATAACGATGTGCTATTGAGGCTGAGTCTGTTGCAACCTTGGTAGTTGCAACTTGTGTGGAATGAGGATCATCTTTGATTGCATTTCACATGTAGAAGTGGAGTCCATGGGTACACCTGGAAATGGATATTCATCTCTTCTAGAAACCACTTGGCCCGATACATCTGTATTCTTCACATCTTAAACTATCTTCATAAAATCTATATTTGTTAGCATAATCCAAGAGGCAAAGCCCTATTTATAACAATCATAAGTATTAATAAGATAAAACAATAAGTAATCATACCTGTAAGGATTCAGGGCTCAAATGAAGGAAGAATATCTATTTGGTGCATAAAATGGAATAAGATAAGGAAAAATGGGTATATTGAGTGAGGTAAAAAATGGGTCATTTTTGGGCCCAACATCTCCCCCCAACTGTCCTATTGCATGTCCCTATGCAACAACCTCCATTAGTGTAAATCTAAATATGGAATTGTACTTTGTTCATGAAGAGAGAAAAATTTATAAGAGAGTTCAGGTGATCCCTGTTCTTCTAGAAATCCATTATAGGAAACCCAATACCTCCAACATTGCTGCTCTTTTGCCTTTGTTAGAAAGAAATCTTCCCTATATGGTTTTGCTGGCCACCATATAAGAGGAAATTTGAACTTGAGTCCCAGCCAATTGGCTTCACACTTCCTTATACAGTCTGCATACCCCTTGACCCTCGAAAGAGCATGTTTAAAGTTCCTGAAACAGTAAGGGTCCCTATTCTGCAATGATAAAGGAGAAGCATGCCATCTATGCTTACTACCTTCCAAAGATGATTGTTGCTGCATGGAAATTTGGATGACACAATTAGAGATAACCGTTTATTGAAGTTCAACCATCTGCTCAATCTTGATGGAAGATGTAAGTCTTTGCTGCTGCAGAGCAAGGAGAAGGAGAGGGGATTGAGGCTCACTCTGAATCCAAAGTTTAGTGTTAGCCACATTATGAGAAAAGGTCTAGAAAGATATCCCCCATTGTACATGATTGCTAACAAAAGAGGAAAAATCCCTTAGATGAACATCTTCTAGGTAAGGGGCAAGGTTTGAATGGTGGTCCAAAGGACAAGCCATTTCATGTAAATAAATCTCACAGAGTAGGTTCTTCTCAACAAAATTAATTTCCATAAATGTTTCCACAAACTGGGCTGATATTTCCATTTCATAGGGTCTCCCTTCCTTTACTGCTTCCAATTTAAACCAAATAAATTGTTCAAATAAAAACACAGTATAAGAAGGAGATGGTGCCCTAATGCTTAACAATTCTTGGGAAATAATATATAGCTGATCCTTCTTTTTCTACATAGATTTGAACTTTTTAAGCTCCATCAATTATTTTTGCATTTCTTCCCACCGTAATTTCTAGAACATCAATTCTTCTTCCCATTTCCCCCTCAATTCTCTGATGGTATTCTCGTGATCAGCGAGGGGAATCACTCCTTCTTAGTAATTGTCCACTTGCCTCTTCCAGTTCTTTACTTATATTTTTAACAGTGAGAGCTCTTTGATCAACCCTTGTATTCTCTCATCTCCTACATTTTCCTCATCATCAGAGTTCATATTGACAAAGTTTTGGGAAAATTAAGTGTATAGCTTGCCACATGATGTTTCATCTTGAACATTTTGCACTAGGGGTGTTGGAAAAAACTCACCAACAAAGCCTCATTGACAGGGGTTCTCACTCTGTCGACATCCAACCAATGTGATCTACTTGAGCACCGAAACAGAAAGGTTTTACCCTTCCTAGAAACATCTACAGAGCAACCGAAGTCTCACCTGAGATGTTCAAGGGAGAGTTTTTGGAACTGAGTTTCCGGTAGTGAGAAGGGATGATATGGGATCCGATGGGGAAACGACATAACTATTAGATCCAAAACTATGCAGTCATCATTAATTCATTTCCACAACCACAAATTGCATGATATATTTATCACAGTATCTCCAACTCAACAACATCATTTATAAAACATCTTAACTCATAATGCAACGGAAATGTGATAGAATTAGAACAGATCATAGCAACATCAATAAATCATAGAAGAAATGGAATAGACCACAACAACATCATAACATATCAGATCGCAGTAGTGAAAAAAGTAGAATAGAAGACAAGATTTATGCAACAACTGCCATATCATATTAATTCTGCGCAAAGGATCCAAAATGGACAATTCTTCTCCACAACAAGAGGCTGAATACATCAGGAAAAACCTAGATAGATCATAGATACAACAAACAATTCTCCAAAACCATAGACAGATCGCACTAGACCTCATGCAATAGTCATACTCAAGGCAATGTTGATATCAATCTTGATGATCTCTCTTACAATTGCAAAACTAGTTCTATAAATAGGCTTGCGCCTTTACATTGAAGGTCCACTTCTAACTAACTTGTAATTGCTAATGACCTATTGTGACAAAAATTGCTCAAATAATATATTAAATATTTAAAACAGTTATTTTTCCACCCATTGCGCTGATCTGGCCTTGCGTAGCACCATGTGAGCTTGCGCAGCTACTGCGGTGCTGCGCAACTCACTTACCAAAACCCCTGCTAACAAGCCCCCAACACAGTCTTGTGGCTCATCCTTGAGCTATGCCAGGTTGATAGAGTATATGCCAATTTTTGTGCCTTGAAGTCTTCAAACTGCTGCACGATCTCATGAACCTGAAGCTGGACTTTATTGATAGCACTTTAACAATTGCGTAAATCCTACTGCACGGGGTGTTCTTTCGTAGCCTTTCCATTGACCATCTGCCAATTCTCTTGTACCTCCTGCAATGTGGCAACTGCTTTAACAACCAACTCTCCACCAATTTCTTTAAATTCATTTAGCTGAGCACGACATTTTTGTTTTCATTCCTAGGCACGGGAAGCTCTCTGCTGAATATCCTTCAATTCCTCGACCCTGGTGATCTGCACCATCAACGTCATTACTCGCAGTGATGTCTTTAGGGTCATCAAATGGCCTTCATCTTCTTACGCCTGCGCTATCAATTGATCGAGCTGCTCTTCTTGGACAACGCTTTTCTAGAATTGCGTTGTTGCCTCCATGATAGTCTTGGCTTCTTGCTCCATGGTTTCGAACGGGGTCACAATTTCTTCAATAGAAGACTTCCATTTTGCAACCTACTTCGGTGGTGTCGTTGGTTGGACCAAGGCATTGAGCAGCAGATTGGTGCCATAGAGCTTGAAAATAGTTTTCCCCAATCACTTGGCCTTATTGACTGGGGTGAGCTCCATCGTGCTCTCAAAGATATGTTGAAAAGACTTAGTGATAGCTTGCTCGACCTCACCTTATCTAGCACACAGCTACGCTTATTCAATGATAAGGCAGTCTTGCACCTTCTTTAACTCAGTAATTTCCTCAGTAGCCTTTCACTACAGCTCGTCCTGCATTGCCTTTAATGCGTCTATTTCCTGCTACACCTGGACCTTATGTAGCTCCTCTGCCTCTTTCTGTAGCTTCTCAGCTACACTCTATGACTGGACATATCCCTTAGTCAGCTCTTTCTATTGGTTTGCCAATTCTAGGGTGGCAACATGCTGTAGCTCCACCAACACTGGAGCAGATAACTTGTTTAGATCCAAATCCACACTCGGGATCGATCGCAACAATAGGTGTATTTCCTCATTTCCCACATTGATCGTAGTCAAGGTAACTTGCACGTTCCTATCCCGGGGCTCAATGCTGATCGATGGGATGTCCCGCATCATAGGTATCGTGGAGGTTTGTCTAGAAACAATATCAAAAATGGAATTTAACCTATCTCTTACCACACCAAATTCTTCATGGTTCAAATATTGGATCACTTGTGTTGCAGCCTCAGAGGAGTTAGTGACCGCTTTGATGAGCCACTGCAGTTGGTCCTCCATCCCTGATGTGATACCATTTCCTACATCATATTCTTGGTGCCATTTGGTGTGAGTTTCCTCCATCATTTGTTGTACTTCGGCCTTGGGGTCCGTCGATGACTCATTGTCAGAGTCATGAACACTCAGCTCCTTCTAAGCAGGCTCTTTTGGGGCATCAGGTGGTGGCTTCTTAGAAATTTCCTCTTGACTCATAGGGTTTTTCCATTCATCTGACTAGTCTTGAACAATAGCATCCAACTCTTTAGCCCTGAATTTGTAAGCTAGAGGTAAAGACTTCCTGTCAGGGTCCTGCCATGCCTAAATATAAATAGAATGTGGCCTGATAGCGAATTGAATGAGCCGCTGATACTTGGTCACTGCATAAGGAGATACTCGGGGAACGACGACGGCTATGGCTTGCAGTGCTTCCTAATAGACCCAAAAATGAATGATACAGTCTACCTGTCGACTGAGATCTTCAACCCACCATAAGTTTTGATATCGTGCACCTCAACACACCTTCTCCGCATTGACTATCATTGGTTGGTAGTCTCTAGGTTCCATCCAAGTGACTAGCGTAATGAGAATGAATCGCCAACTATATGAAAATGGCGATTCAATCGGATCAGGGAAGGGATGATATTGACCGAGAAAGTCATCCCTTTTGGAAGCAACGGTACTTTTGGCGAATACTTCTGAATTTTTGTCGGCTTCCTTGGCTTTTCTCTTGGACACGTAGGAGCAACATACCCCAAAATATCATGAACAGAGACACCCCTAGGTGCCTTAGACTCTACATCTCCCGAGCTCGATGACTCAGTTTGTGCAGTTCCTTCTCCTTGCACTCTCACCAACATGTGGGTATGCCTCTTCTGCGGTGACGTGGAACTTGGCTTCTGAGCCTGCTTCTTGCTCTTGGGGATAGACGATGAGCCAAACGACATGCTCATGACTTCTTATTTGACTTCCATGGGCCAAATAGGGGACTCTTGTTCACTGGAAATCTAAATTGCATCGAGGTCGCTCAGCATGCCTCATGCCCCAAACCTTAGAATGCACCCAATGACTCTAACCTTCTACTCTGCAACTCACGTGAAAGCTTGCAACACAATGCACAATTCACACTCTACTCAACACTCTACTCACTCAACTGAACAATTTTGTCCTCCCACATCCTGCGTGATCTTTATAGCCATCTCCAATTCAAACTCATCATTTCCAAATATACGATCGCCATTATGACTAAATCCAGCAGTAATGACACCAAATTCATCGACAATCCTACTCTTCTAATGGTTGGATCAACCATTAATGCATGTCTCTTCAACAAGTGCCGCCAGCTAATTGTTTTAACTACTTGCATTTATTACTCATTTGACAAACCCACAACCTTGCAACTGTTGCAAGTGGTCGACGTTCCATCGCTACAAACTCTAACCTTACATAGCCTCTTTCCCTAGGCTCTCCTTGTTGCTATGTAACAAAATATTTTTTTTTCACAACGCCTCAAGCAGTGCGCGGATCTGGCCCTATCCTATAGGGCTTCAAGCAACTCCCATTGACAAGCTTCAGTAATACCGCACCATCTAATTGTTACAACTGAACTGCACCTCCAAAAGTAATGGAATGAACAAGATACCGACCTAACTAGTGCATCTATAACTTACCTAGATGCTTTATGAACTTGTTTTTGTATAACAACACCAAATCTCTTTTCGCAAACTATTTTTTCTTAATGTGGCGATCATGCCATGCCTTTTGTCGATCCTTCGCAACCTACTGGTGAAAGCCTACAATAAAATGATATTCTTCAATCTACATCAACTGCGCAATGCACTCTTCTAATGCTTCTGCATCGTCCATGCCGGTCACTGCAGCGATGCGTAAACTAGGAACAATATATTCCATGGGTATGACATCCTCTTTCCCATAGACTAGTTTAAACGGTGTCTGTCCTATCAACCATTTACAATTAGTGTGATAGGCCCATAGTACTACTAGAATTTTCAAGTCCCAGTCATCGTGGTTAGCATTACATACTTTTGTCAGAGCTATTTCCAAAATTTTGTTGAATGCTTCGAAATTCCCATTCTCCTATGGATGGTATGGTGTGCTCCTCTTATATTGTACCTGCAACTCCTCAGTCATCGCTCTCACAGAATAGTTGATAAAGTGACTTCCTTGGTCACTCATCAAGATTTGGGGACACCCAAACCGTGTCACAATGTTTTCAAAGATGAACCTCATTGTTGTCGCAGCGGTGCAATCCATGAATGGTGTAGCTTTTTCCCACCTGGTCAAATAGTCGGTTGCGGTAATGATGTACCGATAGGTCCCACAAAATCCATGACCCACTTATCAAAAGGTTGGAGAGTTACCTGTGGCACCAACAAAATCTCATCTGGTTGCGATGGTTTACCGACGCACTAGAAGACATCGCAACTCCTCGCATATTCTACGGCATCATTATGCAACGTGGGCCACCATAGCCTAGCTTGCAACACCTTTTGTATAGTAGCCCTTCCACTATAGTGACCTCTCGCGATTCCAGCATGTGCTTCTTCTAGAATGGGTCCCTACTCATGCGATAAGATACACAGTCGCAAGATTTCATCTGGCCCGAGTTTATATAACTACCCAGCAATCAGTTGGAAATATGAAGCTTTTACTACCAAATGCTTCTTTTGACTCGTTGACACGGTCCTCCGGGGCGACACCAGTGGCCAAAAACTGAATAATTGGGGCATAGTGATCATCTACGATGTCAACATGGAACAATTGTGCATATGGAAATATGTCAATAATATTGGTTAGTTCTTCGCTGTTCTCAATGCAAGACAGGTGATCTGGACCAACATTCAACCATCCTGGCTTCACAATGATTTCAAAGTCAAACTCCTAGAAAAGTAACAGCCATCGATGAATCTTCCCCCCCAACATAGGATTATTGACTAGGTATTGCGAAGCAGGATGATCGGTGAACATCTTGAAATATCCACCCAAAAAATAGTGCCTAAATTTTTGCAAGGCATACACCATCGCTAAGCCTTCTCTTTTAGTCGTTGTGTAATTTTGTTCAGCAAATGACAACTTTCTACTCGCATAGGCAATTGGGTGATCCAGGTCGCCCTCTCTGGGTTGCATGAGCACGACCCCCAATGAAACAAAATAGGCATTGATGTGCACATGGAACTCCTTATTCCAATAAGGAAAAACTAGTATGGGTGCATAGGCCATCTTGGCCTTCAATGTCTCTAAACTTCCTTGAAATTCTTGATTCCATTCAAACGTAACATCTTTCTTTAGTAGCTTCTCCATAGGGGCAGTAATCACGGCGTATCCTTTGATAAACTTGCGATAGTACCCTATATGCCCTAGGGTCTCCTGAAGCATCTTCACATTTGTCGATGGCAGTAAACTAAGGATTAGCGCGATCTTCACCGGATCAACCAACCGACCTCCCTTACATACTATGTGCCTAAGTATCATTCCAAACGGCATAGTCGATATGGCCTTGGATTGTGGGTTCAGTCGATACAGCCTCTGTCGCACAGGTTTTACATCTGGTTTCAATAGGATTTTCATCTTCCCTAGGTCTCCTAAAATCCCCTTCATCTCTAAAAACCATGTCAAAAAAATATCCTGGAATTCATGCAGTAGATCTGTGATTTTGGCCATTGTCTCCTCATCCCAATAGTCCTCAATATTGTCAAAATATGGGTTCTCTTCTGACCCAATGTTGACTTTCCTGATCTTGAATGACTGACTCATTGAATCCGTCGATATGTTAGGTACTGTGGCATTGCGGCTTCCTTCAGACTCTGGAATTTTAACATTATATAACTTGTCATCATCCTCAGGTACCCCAGACAGGTTGTAGCATGTCATCATGGATTGTATTAAGCAGTGCGCATGCGGATCAACTGGGTATGCAACAGGGATGAACTTCAGCATGACATCCTAGAGGATTTGCATTGCATTATGCACCTCTAGGTTGGAATCCCAGAAACTAAACTTCTTTGTAAAAAAAATGGACAACTCCTCCCAAGTGGTGATAGTTTTGTACAACGTGGTCACTACATACCAGGATCTCAGCATCTCTTCCATAGTGTGAACAAAAGTGTGGACCCATTCATCTCTGGGTCATGATTCCCATAAATCTTAACACTCGATCAAATGACTAGTGGTATCATTCCGTCCATCGTATCTCCCAACATGATAGACATATGAATCTCCAAAGCGCACCATCATCAATATATGACACGCTTCCTAGTCATGGATCATCTATTTTTTGTGTCTCCCACCATCAGGATGGGGTAGCCTTCAGTGCTACCTCTAGGGCCAATATCCTTTGTGGTTCAAAAAAAATTTCTTCAAATTCTTGAAAGAATTCTGATAACACTGGTAGCCCTTCATAAATTGGAAACTCAACCATCTCAGTCGCGACACGACAGAGAGACTATGTAATCAGCCCGCATTTCCTAAATGATACTTCATGAAATATGTTCTGCCAATTTTCTAGAGCATCATCGAAATCAGAGGATGTAGAACTAGCACTACACCATCCAAGTTCTCCATCGACGGTATGATGGATATAGTCTTCAGAGATATTATAAGCATGATCCCAACTTCTACCGACTTTATCCTTCACTGGTTCAATATACCGGCGTCCTTCCTGAGGGTCCATAGGAGCAATGACCGTGACATCCTGGTTCTTGATTGTCATGACCCATTTCTTGAAATTGATGACCGCCATGCTATCATTATCCCATCCAATCCCTAGCAGAGCGGGATAAGAACCACCATCTTCAACTACTTCTATCACATCAAAATTAGCATGCGTTTTCATACCTTCAATATCGACAACTAGGTTTGAGATGTGACCAATGGGATGAACTTTTTCCTGATTTTCTAGTCACAACTGCACTAACGACCATCCCAAGGTTGAATTCCCTATCAACTTCCAGGTTTGCTTGGTCAGAATGTTTACATCTAATCCAAGATCCAGAATAACCGAGTCAACCTCATAATCTTCGATCTAGATATTCATCCTCATTTCCTTGCTTGTCTTCCTCTTTTGAAAAGAGTTCACCAAATAATCCTTCAATGCCTTATCCTAGTGGTAAAATAACATCTCAAGCTCGACTAGGGCTTCGGGGTACCTTGCCAGTGACAGACAACTTTCAAAGAACTATTGCAAGGTACCATGCTGTCGCGATGGTCCTGCCTCTACAGATGGATCAAAAGCAAATGGCATATTGATAATCGGTAACTTACTCGGATTTCTTCTGATTGCATGCTTCGCCCCAAAAAGTGTCTTTCTCCATCGCAATATCAAATGATACATTTTTCTTTCTAGCGAGCTGAACTTGTTGCCGCGATCCATCTTCTCTAGTCATTGCACTGGCACTAGTGACAACCCCAACGTCGACATCCTTCGCTCATGATTCAGCTTGAATTGTTGCAACCGTTGATCCTTGATTCAAGTTCAATGGTGGGTTTTGATTCAACATTTGATTCTGAGTCTGTGGCAAGTTTTGAATTTCATTCTGAGGTGGAATCTGATTCTGCATTATCGGCTGGTTCTGTACTTTGAACATTGGATAGTTCTGAGGATGCGCATTCTGTAACTCAGGAATGTTTCCAACCTGCCATTTTGCAATCAAGTGAGGTCAATTTTCAACATTATGTTCATTGGTCAAATAGTATGTACACTGCACATGAGGAAACTCCCTTTGATAGTGCTTGAATACTCCACAGGTATAACACTGGATCAATTCTTGACCTCGTCCTATGAATCCTTCTCGGAATCCTCCTTGTTGAAATTGAGGCTGGGCCCTCTGCTACAATGGGGGGCTCAGTTGTTGCTGGACATAGTGTACAGATTGAACATATTGTGGTTGAGACTGAATGAGTGGCACCTGATTATACTGTGGTCATGGTGTATACTATGGTTATGCTACAAGATATGGCTGAGGTACAAACTGTGGCTGCGCTGTAAACTGCTGGTGTGGTTGTGCTGGGATAAACTGCATCTGGGGTGGTGGGGTATATTGCATTTGTACTACTATTTGTACTACTTGTGGCTGCTCTTGAATTTCCTGGGGGTCCTCACCTTTCACAAAGTATGAATCATATGTCCTTTCCTGAAGCAAATCATAAGCCTGATAGTTTTTGTCATCATGTCCTACTGATCGACAGAATGTACAGTACATATTTTATTCCTTGGTAACCATCTTCTACATGTATTCATATTTCTCATGTTGATGTCCATAGACTTGACATATGCGGCACCATGGTATACTAGCACAATTCAATGGGTTCGGGGCTCCTAAAAGAAAGTAATTATGGAACTTCGGACATGTATCCTTGGTATGTCCATTTGCATGGCACTAGGTGCACCAAAGATTGTTACGATCTTCCTTGGCATTCTTGATATCTTGCAGTTGGAGCATCGGATTGGCCAACTATGCTTGAATCTGGTTCTCTTTTTGACTGCGATTTCTCCTACTGGCGATGCCTCTCATTTCATCATGGTCTCTAGAGCCTTGCTCTGTGTCGCAATATTTTGTTGCATTAGTGGTTTTCTGATATGTGGGACAAATGCGTCGATGAACCATTCCTTGTACTGAACATCCCTCATATGGAAGCTGACCCAAGCCATCAATGTCTTAAATCATTGATCAAAGTCCCAGATTTTTTTATTGGGGAACTGCTTGATCTCTTTCAATTTGGTAATGTACTAGGCCTTAGACTTCGAATTCTTGAATTCTTCGAATAACCCCGTATGGATCTCATCCAATGTTTTCGCGATACCTCCCTGAGGATCCCATGTGAATCTCATGAACCATTCTAGCGCACGACCCCTAAGAGTAGTTTCCAGCTGGATTTTCTTGACATCATCATCTACAGTTTGTCAGGAGGTCCAGATCACCTTGCACAAGAACCAGTATTGCTCTGGGTCATCGATGCCATTTCCATGAAATATCGGTAGCTTCATTTTGTCTCCCGCCATTCTGGGCCTTCTTCCTCCAGCTGGTACTCTACTGCTAGACTACTACTGACACATCGAGCAAATCGATGTAGAATGTGCATTTGTTCCTGGTGGTGGAGTAGTGCGCAGAGGTGTGGATATGTTACGGCTGGGGTTCAATCCTATCGTCCTTTCAGGCATACCCTAGGCCTGGTCATCCTCGTCATCACAAAAAGGTCGCTTCATCCCATGTGGTTGTTCCTCATGGCATCACACTTTGATCACAGCAGGACCTTCTCTCATCCTCTGCCTCTTCTCTTGAAACCTTTCTCCTCCTCTTATACAACCACTTGTTTCCTCAATTACCTTCGCACTTTCATTAGAACTCATGCCCATCCACCCCTTACCTTTCCATGTGTCTCCCCCATTTCATCGTGGTGCCTACATCCTCCACACACTGAAGTTCCACTACTCTTGGTCCATATTCAGAATACCTTTTTCACAGACCAACTGCTTAATTAACAACTGCAGCGACAACAAGAATCTTCCCCGTGGTCCACTGAAGAACTCCCTTTGTTCCTCGCTAAATGATTTATTGGTGTTGACTACAAAATTGGTAATGTATCATTCCAGGATACTGTCCAACCATGCTTCAACAGCCCGCGATGCCTTATTGTCTATTTCTTGTAATCCTTGGGTCAGTTCTAGAGTCCAAGATGTTGGCTCTTCTCCTTAGAAGTTTTTTTCCTTAGTAGTGAACTTCACTAGCCACTCATGCAAGAGGACAGGAAACTCACAAAAGAAACATTCGTGAGGACCTTCGTGGATATATCTATCCAACCAATGGCTCATCGATAGCTTCATATTCTAATTTTTGGCTTCAACAAATTCTCGCAACTTTATATCAAACCACCCCTCGATATCCAGTCGAGTTGGATGCCAAAACATATCCTCCTTTTAATCACAACTCGGTCCTAAAAACAGAACCATTTGTTGGTGAAAACCCACCAACAAAGCCTCGTTGAAAGAGTTTATCACTCTATCAACACCCAACCAACATGATCTGCTTGAGCACCGACCCATACAGGTTTTACCCTGCCTAGCAACATCCACAGAGCGGACGAAGTCTCACCCGAGATGTTCAAGGGAGAGCTATTGGAACTGAGTTTCCGGTAGTGAGAAGGGAGGATATGGGATCCAGCAGGAAGAAAACATAATTATTAGATCCATAACTATGAATTCATCATTAATTCATTTCCATAACCATAGATTGCATCATACATTTATCACAGTATCGCTAGCGCAACAACATCATTTATAACACATCTTAACTCATAACGCAACGGAAATGTGACAAAATTAGAACAGATCACAACAACATCAATAACTCATAACATAAATGGAAAATACCACAACAACATCATAACAGATTAGATCACAGTAGGGAAAATAGTAGAATATAAGACAAGATTTATGCAACAACTATTGTATCATATTAAATCCACGCAAAGGATCCGAAATGGACAATTCTTCTCCACAACAGGAGGCTGAATACATCAGGAAAAACCTAGATAGATCAAAGATACAACATAAAATTCTCCAAAACCATAGACAGATCGCACTAGACCTCATGCCATAGACATGCTCAAGGCAATGTTGATCTCAATCTTGATGATCTCTCTTACAATTTCAAAACTAGTTCTATAAATAGGCTTGCGCCTTTACATTGAAGGTCCACTTCTAACTAACTTGTAACCGCTAATGACCTATTGTGACAAAACTTGGTCAAATAATATATTAAATATTCAAAACAATTATTTTTCCACCCATTGCGTTGATCTGGCCTTACGTAGCACTACGTGAGCTTGCACAGCTACCGCGATGCTGCACAACTCACTTACCAAAACCCATTTCAACAGGGGGTTCCCCTTCCATCAAAGTTTCAATAGTCTCTACCTATATGGGTACTTCTACAATCATTTATGGGGATGTTGGTTCTTGTGTAACCACATCTTCTTTTTGAAGCTCTCCTTCAGAAACTTCAGCCTGTGTGGATACTTCTACCATTAATTCTGAAGGTGTTGGTTCTTGTGTGACATCATTATTTTCCTACAACCCCCTTCAGCAACTTCAGTAGTAAATTGTGAAGATGTTGGTTCTTGTGTAAAAACTTCTTCCTGCATTTCAATTTCCACATGAGCCTCATCTACAACTACTTGGATTTCAGCTGTGGCTTCGATGGGGAGATGCAAGAATACTGGTTCTTGTGTATCAACGTCCTGTCCCATCATTTCTTCATGCTGATGGCATTTCTCTTGAGTTACTTCCATATATCCCAAAAGATGAAACTGTTCTCCAAATACCTTAGTATCCCCTGATGATTGCAACTGCATCTGTTCATCTTCTCCCAGCTCCACATCAGGGATTATGTCCACCTTAGGATCAGTTGTTCTTGGTTGAAATGGAGTTTTAGCAAGGATTTATGAGGATGTTGGTTCTTATGCATCAACATCCTAATTGAATTCAATATCTTCATGTTGTTGGGAGTCCTCCATTAGTTCTGTATCCTGAGATGGTTATGGGGTCAGAGTAAAAAATTCTAAGTTCGGATCAGGAATTACCTCAATCTCTGGTTTACTTGTTTCTTCTTGAATGGCAACCTCGACAAAAATTTCTGAAGGTGTTGCTTCTTATGTGTCAGCACCCTGATTGGCTTCAATGTTCCCTTCATTAGGCTGATCCAACAATTTTGATGGTTGAGACTGTAATTTCTCAGCTTCTTCCACTTCTATATCGGGGATCAGTCCTACCTCTTGTTCATCTTCTTTCCTTACTTCTGCATCAAGTGCTTCTTGTTCTTCTTTAGCTGCTGGTGTAGGATTTTGGGTCCCAAATGCACGCACTATGAGTGTGTAACCTGGTTGATTAAAAATTTCCCCACATGTAGGACATACTACTTTCTCCTCTTCTTCATCGTCCTTAGCAGGAAATGATCCTTCTAACTGGTCTGCAACTTCTACCAGTGTGTGAAGCCTTCTCTTTACCTGTTTCTTACATGCCTCCTTCCAATTCTCCAATTATTTCCAAAGAAATTGAACTTCTTCTTTCAGTAGCCCATTTTCATACAAAAGCCCCTCAATTTGAGGTTCTTCTGCAACAGGCTCCTGTGGAGCATTATTTGTCCTAGGTCTCAAAATGGGAAATTCAATATTCGATTCAATCTTTTTCCATTTTGCTCGTACTGCTTCAGCTATTGTGAATGATCTAGTTCTCCTTCTCCTCACTACTCGAGATGCTTATATTTCTTCTCTTGACCTTCTTCTCTTCATTCGATGTACAAGGGTTTCCAACCTTGCAGTTGATGTAGAAGGGATATTTACTAGTTCAACATTGTCTCTTTCCTCTGCCATCTTTGTTTCTTCTTCAATTAAAGTTCCCCTCCATTCAGGAGAGGATTTGATGGTGAGGACCTCTACGTTATATTCTATCATCATAGATACCATAGCTTCAGCTTCAACTATCATAGCATCCAATGCTGCTCCACCTTCAACTTTTGTTGTTGGAGCTCCCAAATTCTCCAACCCCTCCATAGGGTTTGCTGCTGCTACATCCTCCGTCGATTCTTCCTCTTCTTCTGATCTTATCTCATATTCCCCCCCAACTGAATTGGAGGGACTCTGGTCCTCCTTCTCTTCTTCCAATTGAACATCCAACACAAGTGTAGGTGCCCTTACTTCCTCTCTAATTGGAACCTTAGGCAAAAGTACAGGTCCCTGGGCTACATGAGGTTGGTCACTAAATTGTTCCCATGTTTGATTTCTCTGAGCTAAGGCCCTTAAGATTAAAATTTTAATGAGGTCGTGATGGGTAAGGGAAGAATATGGATGCTTAGTGGATCTAAAAAATCCCGCCATATGATGTAGGTCTTTAAATAAAAAAAATGGAACATTAAGTAGATTTATGTGGCGTAAATGAGACAACAGTGGAAACTCAGAATAATAGACAGTATGGTACCTACCTTCATAGGTGATATACTTTTTGAGGAAGACAACCACTTGATCCCACGGGTGATGCAGTGCCTATAATTGTATTCCCTGCCTTGATGGACGAAATTGTTCACCTACCACCAAAAAGTCCTGTACTATGGCAAAATTGGGAGTTTTTCTCCCAAACTAAGCTCTTCCTACTTGTGGGAGGCTGGTAAACTTAGCCACAATCACCTCAGAAACTTATATCTGCAAAAACTTGATCTCTGAGTGGGTTTCTGTAATATTTAAAGCAAACTACAGAGCATTTTCACGATGAAAACCATTGAGACGTTGGAAAAACTCAGTCCATTAGGATGGGATACCCATGCTATCCTTGTTTCTAAATTCCAGTATCAGCTTAGCAAATTACAGGCCTCGACAATGGAGGTTTTAATGCAGAACATGCACAAACAACGGAGATTGGGATTGGGCAAATTTGGAAAGTTAAGACAATATTAAGCATACAATCAATGATAAGATTTTGCCCCAAATTAGGAAAGCATTGTGGTCGTGAAATAAGCTTGAGTGTCCATTAAATCATGGGAATGGACAGTTAACGAAGTACATGTGTAATGATAGGTATAAAAAGGTAGGTATGATTAACTCTGTCAAATCTACTTAATGCTTAATCAAGTAAATAACCAGAACCGTACCTTAATAATTATGAGATGAACCGTGAATTCTTGAAATAATACAATGTATCAATGCGGCCTTCAAATTGAAATATTATTGCATGCATGCCGCCATGATCCTTCTCCTGGCAAACCAAAAACTATCTTGTCGATCTTGATGGAATCATAATTATAGCTGTGAGGTGATTCAGAATCAGCAAAATCGCGGGCATCATAAATTCTGGATGAATTTGGAGGAGTTGCAGCCTAAATGTGGACAAATCTGGAGGAGATGCAGCCTGAATGTGGACAAATCTGGAGGAGATGCAGCCATAAGCCATAGGAAAATCATCCAAATTAGCGGAGTCACAGCTGCTAGAAAGGGTAAAAATGGGAAACATTTTAACAGATTCGTAGCTATGCTGAACGAGAAAATGGCCGATGTTTTACGGTGTTGCAGCTGTAAGAAATGGAAAAAGGGAAATATATTACGGTGTTGCAGCTACGATGGAATGAAAAAGTAGGAAAAGGTTTTACAGTGTTGCAGCTGTAGAACAGAAAAATAGGGAAGGTTTTACCGTGTTGCAACTACGATAGGGCTGAAAAATAGGCAAATTTTGCATAGTTGTAGTTGCACCGAACTATTCATCATTCAAATTATTTTCTTCTTCATGGAGCTTTTTCCCAAAATAGGAAGTTAGAATAGGGGTTCTAGTCATTAGGCCTAGTCATGACCATTGCTCCCTAAGTTAGTTCCTTCACATATTCTTAAAAAAAATGATCAAGCCTAAAGTAAAACAAAGAAAAAAGAAATTAAAACAGTAAACATCAATTTATTTATGTACAAAAATTTTGTGTGGAAATCATAGTGACTTTCTAAAGATTGACACGGGCAGAGAAATATTCCTTCCCTTGCGCTAACTGGTACCCCAGATCAGCTGCAAACTATGAAATAAATGCATCCCTTGAAATTGATTTGCGGTACAGTCGTAGCCTATGACCATTAGAAAATAATGATGTATGGTTTTCGTTAATGGTGACCAGGTGGACTGTACCATTATCAAACACTTTGTCTATCTGATATGGGCACCATCTTGTGGGTAGCTTACTTTTAAAGTCCCTTTTGAATCTTGAATCATATAAGAACACCCAGTCTCCCTTATAGAAGACTCACTTCTTGATGAACCGATCATGCCAATTGGATCTCTGTTGCTGAATTAATGTTGTCTGATCCACAACAGCTATACATTTTTCCTCAAATTCATTCAATTGATTCAATCTATTCCTCTGAGCTTCAGTTACATATAAGTTTACCTTCATGGCTGTCTTCAAGGTTTTGATTTCAAATTCAATGGGAAAGACAGCGCACCAAGTCATAAGGAGAGAAACCTATAGTATTGCACCACATAGTGCGATATGCGTACAGTGCTTCTGGAAGTCTGTTAGCCCAATATCTACGATGGCTCCTGACTAGTTTGGTGAGGATAGCTTCAATAAATTTATTGGTTCTTTCCACTTGGCCATTGGTCCGAGGATGGTATGGTGAAGTTATCCTATGCTGAATATGGTACTTCTGTAGCAAAGCTTCAAATTTATGTAACACAAAATGAAGTCCTCCATCTGTGATTACTTCCTTGGGTTTTCCAAAATGAGCGAAGATTTCTCCGTACTGGAAATCTATTACATCCTAGTCATTGGCCTTTACCAAAGCCACAACTTCTACCCATTTTGTCATGTAGTCTGTGCAAACTAAAATTTAAACTTTATGTTTTGAATGAGGATTGATAGGCCCAATGAAATATAAGGCCCATCTATCGAAGGGTTCCACCACCAACTGTGGTAGAAGAGGCATTTCATTGAATATGTTAGGTTGGCCCATTCTATGACAGCTGTCACAAGATTGAACATACTTCTTGGCATCCTTAAAAAACTATTGGCTGGCCAGTAATAACCCATTCTCAGCACCTTATGACCTATTCTCCTATCTGCAAAATGTCCTCCACATGGCTCATCATGACAGGCATTAAAAATATGGAAGAATTCATCCTCCCTTACACATCTCCTGATCTCAAGATCAGGTCCTATGTAGAAAAGATGACCATCTATCCAGCAATATCTAGCACTTTGTTGAATAATCTTCCTTTTCTCTCTTTTTGACAAGTGTTCTGAAGCTTACCTGTAGCCATTTAGTTAGCAACATCTGCATACCAAGGGGGATGAGCTAAAACTGCAAACAAGTGTTCATCTGGGAAAGAATCCTCAATTGGCATGCTGTCATCACTGTTAGTAAAACGAGATAAAAAATCAGCAACAACATTTTCTTTCCCATGTCTATCAACAATAGTAATGTCGAATTCCTATAGCAGTAAAAACCATCTAGTTATTCTAGCATTTGTAACCGGTTTGTTCATTAAATACTTGAGTGGTCAGTGTGTACAAAGGTGGGGTATCCAGTGATGTAGTGTCTGAATTTGTTAATGGAATAAAAAATGGATAAAATTTCCTTCTCTGTAACAGTATAATTGAGTTCAATAGGGGCCAATTTTTTATTGATGTAATAAATTGCATATGGTGCTTGAGCATCCTGTTGTCGCAACGCTACTCCAATGGCAGTGTCAGAGGCATATTAGGAAATGTGAAAAGACAGAGCCCAATTGGGCCCCATTAATATAGGAGCTATAGAAATCCTCTTCTTAACTTCAGTGAATGTTTTTTGGCATGCATCATTCGAAATGAATTGTACATCCTTCATCAATAAGGTAAATAAAGGAGAAGCTAGTTTGGAAAAATTCTCTATAAATCTTCTATAGTAACCAGCATGCCCTAAAAAGATATGTACCTCTTTATTTGTCCTAGGAGTGGGTATGTTTTCAATTACCCTAATTTTGGATGGATCTACATGGATACCATTAGCATAGATAAAGTGCCCCAGCACTATACCCTCGCTCATCATCATGTTGCACTTCTTAGTGGTTAAAGATAGCTAGGTTTTCTCAGAGCATGTTACCAATTTTTTCAGTGCCTCTTCAAAGTCACTACCATAAGTGGTAAAATCATCCATGAAAATATCCATACTATCATTAACCATTTCCGAAAACATGCCAATCATAGCTCTCTGAAAGGTGGCTGGTGCATTGCATAAATCGAAGGGGAGAACCCTATATGAAAAGGTACCCCAGGGACAGGTGACGGCAGTTTTGTCTTGGTATTCAGGAGCAATCTGGATTTTATTGTACCCGCTAAACCCATACAGAAAGGAGAATAACTTCTTCCCAGATAGGGTATCAAGTACTTGGTCGATGAAAGGAAGAGGAAAGTGGTATTTCTATGTTTCCTTGTTCAGCTCTCTATAATCCACGTAAATTATCCATTTACCATTCTTCTTGGGTACTATAATGATGGAGAAACCCACTTGCGATCTATGATTGGGTATATAAACCCTGAATCCAAGATTTTTTGAATTTCCTCCTTCACTATGTGCCTAAGATTGGGGTTCATCCTTCGCTGTGGCTGGCACATAGGCTAGGAGTCACTCTTGATATACATGTGGTGGGTGCACAGATTAGAAGGGATACCCTTCATGTCTATGTACTCCCAGGTGAATGCCCCCTTAGGATTTTTCAAGAGAGTGATTAGGAATTCATGTTCATCAGGAGTAAGATCGAGATTGATATTCAGTGTTTTTCTAAGTTCTATCTCGACTGGAAAAATTTTCAAATTCTTCAGCAGTGGAATTATGTGGGTGCACTGACTATTGTCTCTTCTATAATATTTTCTTGGTCTGTTTCACCTAGAGTTATGTTCAGGATCCGATAAATTTGTTTTTTGATAGTGGTGGGTTCAATGATGAAACTGTTAATGGCATCATCTTCTATTTCATCTTTGAAGGTCAAGGATTTCCCTATTATTAACAGTGGCTGAACGCCCTCCTCCTCCTCCTCTAGCTCTACCCATAATGGATTTTCAACTTCTAAACTAGGATGACATGGAGGATACATGGTAAGGTTTCTCATTTCAGCCCCATTCAAGATGGTCATAGACCTTGACCGACAGTCGATACAAGCGTTAGCTGTGGCCAACTAGGGTCTTCCCATAGTTAGTGGGTGCCTCCCAAGCTACAACTTGGGTTGTAAAACCAAGAAGTCAGCTGGGTATTCCCACGAATCGACTGAGATGATGAGGTCATCCAAGATTCCCTCAGGTTTGATGGTGGACCTATCTTCTAGTTCTAAAATGGTAGGGGTTGGCATAATATTGGTGAGCCCAAGTTTTTGTATAGTTTCTATGGTCATGAAATTAATAGCTGCACCTAAATATACTAGTACATTTGGTATATGCGTGTTCCCAATCTATATAGTGACAGTGGGGTTCCTAGGATCATTG
Organism: Pseudotsuga menziesii; assembly: GCA_001517045.1. Lineage (NCBI taxonomy): Eukaryota > Viridiplantae > Streptophyta > Pinopsida > Pinales > Pinaceae > Pseudotsuga > Pseudotsuga menziesii. The sequence continues at coordinate 86,122 of LPNX010813909.1, read as the reverse complement.
TATTTGGCCAGGAGGGTTTTTCCCATTATCAGTTCAGATAGTTTCCCTATGACGTGGACAATGGGAGGATCCTTGGGTTTTCTACCTGGTTTTCTTATACATAGATCCCAAACAGTTTTGGCATAGATAGGCATATCATGAAGGGCATGCAATAGTGGAATTTTGACATAGACTTTTTTCAACTCTCCTAAGAGGTTAAATTGAGGTTGCTCCATTGCCTTCTGTAGTGTCAGTCTTTCAGGATATGGCGGTTCTCTAATCAGCTGTGTAGGCTGTGTGTCAATAGATTTTTCTCTTTGTGTTTCAGCCGATGTCTCGGTATGACTTTCAGCATCCTCAATAATGGGGATTGTTGTGTTGGATGAGTATTTCTGATTCATCCTTTCTTCAAACGTAGAGGATTGAAAATCCTCAATGACCAAAGGCTCCACTACCCTCCCTGATCGTAAGTGGATATCATTACAGGGAACTAGATTAATGGAGTAAGTAGACATGTTGGCAGTCTCAAAGTGGTGGAATTATTTATTGTTTTGGTTGGGTTTAGGTTGAGTAGGAAGCTACAGTCATATAGGCATATTGGGTGCAACATTGTTCTGGAGTTGCAGTTGCGGCTGCTAGTACTGATGATATGTCTAAGGGTATTGTTGAGGAGGGTATGATTGATGAGGAAACTGTTGGTGTGGAAACAATTGAGGATATTGTCTATGGGAAAACTGGTTTCTTGGATGGAAGTTCTTTCACCTAGGAGACCAAGAATTATGTTGGTTTGGTGGCTATTTCCAAGAGTTCCAGTAGTTGAAATTCTGCATAGGATGTTGAGAAGGATGCCATTGATGGTTGGAATAAGGTGAAGGGAATTGTGTATTCATGTGATGCATATTATTCCAATTATTCATATTATTCAAAAATGGAAATGAGTTTGGATTCATACCTTGGTTTCGAGGTTGCCAAGGCTTTTTTGGGGCAATGAAGTAGGCTGGTTCCATGTCTAGATTTGATTCCTACAGAAATTCCTTCACTTGAGGTAGTGAGGGGCACTCCTTTGTATCATGGTTTAGTTCACATAGCTGACACACTTCCACTTTATCGAGTGGGCACTCCTTTTGGGGATGTTTCTTCCTACATTTGGGGCAGAATACACCAAGTGTTAGATCCTCTACTACTTGTTTCTGCTTTGCCCTCAGGACATCTATTTCTGAGGAGATGGTGCTCATCATTTCTGTTTTGAATTTCTCAAGAAGGTTTCCTATTTCTGCTCAGGTAGCTCCTCCAGTGGATGAATTCTATGTTCTGTCGAAGACATATCATTCTAATTTATCCTGTTTGTTGTTCTTGGAAGATCCTATGGAATACCTTTTGCATAATTCGACAATATTTTCAAAGGATTCCTTTGATATTTCCGTCTTTCCCAGTAGGTTCAACATACCTAGGCAGTCTTCCCTAATCCCACAAAGTAGGATTATCTTGAGCACATCTAAACCCATATTAGTCTGTCTATCCCTCTGCACATTGTACAGGAGCCTCTCAACAAAATATTCCAAGCTTTCTTCATCTTTTTGTACCATATTGAACAACTCTTCTCTTTTATCTTTGGTGTTGTAGTACTCCTGGTATTTCTCTAGGAACACCTGTTTCATTCAGTCCTAGGTGGTGACAGTTCCACCACTTAGCCTCATGAACCAATGTAGCACATTATCCTTGAAAGTAGCATGGAAATTTTTTAACTTCTGCTCACTGGAAGTGTAGTCATAGATGCGACAGAGGATGTTAAACTGGAAGAGGAATTCATTTGGATCCTTTGTAGATTTTCCATGAAAATGGGGTAATACTGATGGTGATGTGTTTTTCATGGGGTATAGTCCTTCTGACTGTTGAATGGGGAGCTGGAGTGTGGAAACTATTCTCCCTTAGGTGGGGAATCGTCATTGTTGTGATGATTTCCCCCCATCACCTCTTCATGATCTTTCAGCTCACATCGGTTATTCATATTTTATTCTTATCTCTCCTGCCTTGGTTCCTTCTAATTTTCCTTCTTCTTATGAAACCATGTCCACTCCTCCTTTGCAACCTCCTTCCCGTTAATGAGATAGACCATGTCTCAATCACCTACTCCCACAGCACTAACTCTGTCTTCCTCTGTAGGGACACCTGAGGGTGTCACAGCTCCTCCTGTGTTCTCGACTATTGAAATTTATGCTTACTCTCTAGGGGTAATTGGAATTCTTCTGATGGAGGACCCTGATGGAGAGCTTCAATAGAGGAATTGGTTCTGGAAACTAGATCATCAATGAATGTTCTTCTTCCCAATGTTGGGTTTCTACCACAACCTTGACCAACTGCATTGTTGGTATTCTGAGGAGTTATGGGGGTTGAAGGATTGTCACGCTATACTCTTCTTGTATTCATACAACCCAAAACATGCAAACTTAAAAACTAAATAAAAATGAATGGATGCAACTACTATGGTGTCTAATCATTACCTTCCCCGAAAACGGTGCCCAAATGTTGGGAAATGTATATAAAAGTTAATAAAATCCAACTTACAGAATGTTCAATATAAATTGTCAACCCATGAAAGTATTTTTGTTGCAAAGATAATTTACACTGTCTGTGATTAAACACTAAGTAGCTGATGTTGTTGAATGAACTATCCTACCTATCTGTTCAGCCCAACTCTTCACATGATTAATCTAATCTAAATTACCTTCCTAAGAATGCAAAATTGTAATTACCTTCCTACAACTTCAATCTGGAAATGAAAGATTCAAGAAATAAACATCTAGACTTAATTTTGCAGAAATTTAAATCCTAATTTACTAGGCCATATGGAAATCCATCATAACTATCTTAATTCAACCTTAATCTAAGAATCTGAAATGTAGATATTGAACTTCAACAATTATAGTTGTAAGTGGACTGAATTAGCAAAACTCAAGAAATACAACAATTGAAATAAACTAGGGATGAGCTTGGCTTCTACAGTTATCAAACAATTGTATAAAGGAAATTAACCTACACAGTCGACTGTCACACCACTTTTCTATAGCTTACAGGAAATGCAACTACTGATCATTCAAGGAAACACACAATGAATCATTACTGTTGCAGCTATTATAAAATAATGCATCTATTGTAACATCCACACCACACGATGGAAAATATAAACACCTAATTAACTCGGCAATATCTATGGGAAGGTAGGCCCAGCCTTTGAACAGAGACGCCGAAAACTAACACAAGTTAAAAAACAGAGATCTAAAGAATCCTGATCCTTGTATTAGATGATAGAATGAAAGGACAATCTCCATCATAGCTTATACAATACGATCAATTATTTTCCAACCCTCGGCTCTGAATAGTTCCTAAAATTTAAACATCAATATTCTTAACTTCCACCCACTAATATCGGGAAGCCATGAAGATCTACGATCTTCAGGCTGCCCTATTACAATGCACTGTTACAGCTACGGGAAAAATAGAAGCAAGGAATATAGGAAGTCTGTTGCTTGAAAGAATTATTAAGTAACAAAACCCATTTAAGAGATACTCCATCAGTTGTAGCTACCCTTAAATAATGGTGTGCTGCTGAGGTTGAGTCTATTGCAGCCTTTCCTATTGCAGCTTGCATGGAATGAGGATATTTGATTGCAATTCACATGTAGAGATGGAGTCCATGGGAACAGCTGGAAATGGATGTTCATCTCTTGTAGAAACCACTCGGCCTGATACACCTGTATTTTTCACATCTTGAACTATCTTCATAAAATCTCAATTTGTTAGCATAATCCAAGAGGCAAAGCCTTGATTATAACAATCATAAGTATTAATAAGATAAAACAATAAGTAATCATACCTGTAAAGATTTAGGACTCAAATGAAGGAAGAACATATGTTTTGTGCATAAAATGGAGTAAGATAAGGAATAATGGGTATAGTGAGTGAGGTAAAAAAGGGGTCATTTCTGGGCCCAACAATGAGGATGCTGCAAGTAGTGGCCAACAACAAAAAGACAAAAGACAAGCATGGTAAGAAGGTTTACAAACCAAAGGATAGACTGAGATGGATATTGAAGAATTAAGGATGTTGATGGTGAAAGTGTCTCAGAGAAGGAATAATGAAAGAATGAATATTTACATCATCAGAGAAAATAGAAAAAACAACAACATAAGACATATGAAAGAAGAAAATTGCAGAAGCAAAGCTAGTAGAGCATTGCAACAGAAAGTATGGAAACCAGGAGAACTGAGGATGACAAAGAAAAAATAGCATGGTGAGATGGATGATCAACTACAACACAAATTTTGGGATCCTGACATACTGAATATGAAAGGTTATGACCAGGAGGTCATATTTATTTCTTCCTGGGGAGTCTAATGCAGGAGCATCCTTCTCTCCATTCAAGTATGTTATAGCTCAAAATAACACATATCTACCTATTACCACTTTCCCATGATTCTGTCGCATTCCGACAATTCCATGATGACACTTCATGAAAGACACTGAAGAAAATATAACTTGGAGGACCCATATCCTGTGTTTTGTAACTCCTTTTAACCTCTTTTCTACACCGTTTGAAATGTAGTTTTAGTTAGATAAAACATTCCAGAATACACCAAAGTATGACAATGCCCATAAGTACACTAAAAATGATATTTTTTTATATACATGTGAGTTAACTTAAGGAAACCCACGTGCTGCACGTGACTTGTCTACATAATAATCATGTGTTCCCTAAATACGTGACTATTTGCATTGAAAAACGTGTGTCATACATGACTAATTTCATTGCAACCCATGTGCATTCCCTGAACATGAGATTGATGTCTCAGCAACCCGCGTGTTCATCCTGTAGATGTAAAAAGAAAGATGTTTTTTGAAATTCAGGTAGTTTGGGTGGTTATGCAACTAACTCCTTCAGTTGTAACTAATTTGTCTTCAACCCTATCTCTTCAAAATCATATAAATAGAGGTAGGGAGTTCCATGAGAGGAGACTTGAACCTTTTCTTTGTTATCTTGGAGGAATTGGGACTCTCTTTGCCCACACCTTTTCCCTGGAAGCTATCTCCTTGTGTTGTAGAGATTGGAGGCTGAGTGCCTTGGAGAAGAGAAGTAGAAGAACTAGTGACTCCGCTAGAGAGAGCCTTTTCTGTTTGGAGTTTCTATGTCTTTATTCCAGTATTTTGTAAGGTTTTAGTTCCTTCTTTCCACTTAGGAAAACCTTCTCTATCGTATAGTACACTTCCCTTGCCTTCCTAAGGAAGTTTTTGACATTTTTGGGGGATTTTTTCAACCCATATGCAAGTTGCAGACTGAACAATCATGTGTCTAGTTTGTACATGCAACCTTAGGGTAGAATTGTGGATTAGGGAGTTTTAACTCTCCACAAGTACTTGATTTGAGAAGTAGTTGGCCAATCACTAGGTAAATCCTCCTCTATCTTGATTGTATTCAGGAAGCTCCTCTCAAACGGTAGTTAAGCACGAGGCCACATGAGGAACTAGATTGAGGATATAACCCGCTGATTCCTTGTTCGAGTGTAGACCAAGAATTTTACGCATCTGGGGACTTCTTTCAATACCACCTCTTGGGACCCATGTGGTGTGTTGATGTAATTGTAACTTTGGAATGTATTCACTTATATTTCCTCTCTATTATAAATTGATGTTTATTCTGGGATGTACTTGAGTCATGTCATGCCCCGATGTTTCGATCGGGAAGTTTCTATAATGTGAAAATCATGTCAAGTCATTGTGGGTAACCCTCCTATTGGTCAAGGGTTAAATTCCCCACAGTTGTGGGACCCTAGGGTTATTAGACTATCCTAGTGAATCTGACCCTAGGTGAGTCATTGTAAGTTGGGGAAATAGTCCCCACCATTGTGTTACCCTCCTATTGGTCAGAGGAGGCAAAGTCCCCACAAGTTGTGGGGCATTGGGGTTATTAGACACTCCTAGAGATGTCGGATCTAGTAAGTAAATGTTAAGTGAGGCCGACATGCTAGAGTGGGTTTCAAGTGAACGAAATAATATAAATAGAGAGTGAGCCTCTCTATTTATCACACACACACTCACTCATTGGGGCACATGAGTGAGAGGAGAAGTTACTGGGACAAGAGAGAGACTGTTGCTATCAGGAGATCATCTTTATGTTTTCGGGTTTTACTTTTGGTGTTGATTCTATCTCTAAGGAATTTGTGGCATTTTCTCCTTTATGGTTTCCATGAGGAAAATTCTTTGTGTCTCTTGTCTGTTGTATTGTGCTTGTGTTTTGTTGCTGTGCATGTTATTCTCTTAGTTATAGATCCTAAGATCATAATGGTAGATTGAATGATAAAAATCTAACATGGTATTAGAGCTAACTTGAGAAGAAGACATTGTGCAGCTATAGAAGCTAGGGCTTCTTACTTTTTGGGTCTCTCTCCATAATCCATCAGCAAAAGTATGATAGGCTAACTCTCCATTGAAGGGCGCATCTTTCTGTCGAAGCAGAACTCAATTCTGAGCATTTTCAGTTTTGGTGTAGGAAATTAGGGCTTCTTGCAGAAGAGGAATTTTTGATTGAGCCCAGCATAGGATTTCTCTACTCATCAAAATCTAAGTTTAGAGACCTGGATCAAGTTTTTTGGTTGGGTGAAACTCCAGGAAAGTCAAACCCTAGTTTGACCCCGATCTAGAAAAACTTTAAATACTAAAACTGCTAAGTTTTGGTACATTTGCTATATCCAAATATTGGCGAAGGTTTAGGAGCTGAAACTTTCAGAGGCCGAAGATAAAATATTTATTTACACGGTATCCAAAATTCAGCTTCCTATTTTCTATATTCTGGGATATATGATCCCTCCAATTTAGGGTTCTAGCCTCTTCTAGAATTCATCCCTAAACAGGACACCTGGGGAGAATTGCTATATATTGAGCTACACAGGTCCAAATGACATTTTAGAATATTTTCTAGAAAGGGTATGGACTGTAATTTCTATGGTATAAATTTTCAAACTCAAAAGATGAACCAGAGACACGTGGAAGTCCATACAACTTCTCTTGTCACACCCCGATTTTGACCCCGTTTGCATGATGTATATATTGTAATTAATCGTGGTGAGGAGCTAAAGGAAAAAGCCCCACCATCAATTTGGTTGTGTATGTTTCAGCAATAGGGGTAGTTGCCGATGGTATATCATGCTATCCGGCACATTATAATTCAGCATCATGTAAACACGCACATCAAATAAAATAAACCACAACCAGCTACGACAGTGCAACATTAAAGATGAAAAGGGCATGATTCCAAAGGATAAGGGGTGGGGGATGTCAAAATTGGTCTATGGGGGGGAAACCCATGTGTTACCACCTTGTTTGAATTTCCATCTTCCCTTGTCAACATCTTTATTGCTTTTCTTGAAGTAGTTGGGGTAGTTATGGTGGGTAGGGGAGTGTGGCAGGATGTCAACCCTTGCCCACGCGCACACTCCACCAGCGAGTTGACCTCATGTTGGGAGCAACCTACACGAGGCCATATTATCCATCCTCCCCACTGTGCTTTCCCTCCATGGTCTGTTCATTCCTCATAGGGGTCTGTTCATCTGCGCACTTAGGCCATTGTCTGTTCGCCTCACGCAGAGAGACATGCTGTTCATCCTCGCGCAAGATGGGATTCCGGTTTTGTGCTCCTCACGCACCAGTCACGGGTCTTCTGTAGTTGTGCACGCAACGAGTAGGTAGAACGGCCTCAAGGGCCCAATTTCTGCTGGTATGTTTCATAGCTGTGGTTTTAATCCATGATTTCTGCTCACTGTTGGTTTCACCCGCGTAATTGGGTCGCTATTGTTCTTCCCACGATGTTTGGGTGATGTTGAGAGTCCAACGTCCTTCTTCCATTTCAGACAGTGTGTGTTTCCTTCTCCTGCTTTGGACTGTGTCTTTTCCTTTGTGCACTGGTCGCCATAGTTTTCATCATGTGCTGTGGGCTCTTGGATGTGGGACGGCTATTGATTTCCCCATCTGTTGGCTGCGTTTCCCATGGCTATGCTGGGGGTGCTGTTTATTATCCATTGTGGGTTGTGGATTGTTGCCATCATTCCTTGTGAGTGTGGGTTATTGATGAACCCTAGTTTGGGTTGCTGTTGAGTTTTTTTTGCCACGCTAGGGCCAAGAACAACTCTGAGTTGTCTTGTGGACTGAACGGTGTTTGCTTTTGTTTGGGACTGTCACCCGGTTGTTTTGCCTTCTTCACAAAGGTGTGAAGGATTGTTTTGCTACGGTATGCAGTGGGTGGTCATCAGGCTGTTGTGAGTAGGATTAGAGGCTGGGTATGCTTGAGAAGGATGGTGTTGTGGCCATCAGCTTAGCATTAGCCTTTCCTAGCTCTTTGATGACCTGGTAAATCCCAACTGTGTTGGTTGCTACTTTGTAAACCTTGGCTATGTGTAAGCCTGGATTGACCCTTATTCCTTGAGGAATCATGCCCAGCTCGAGGGTGGCAGTGTTGCTGAGAGATTGATGAGCACGCTGGCCTATGTTTGGGTGGAACATTGCAGTGACATAGCTGGTTGTAGGGTGAATTCTCCATCAAAAGATAAGTACTGCTGCTATTCCATCTCTGCAATTATAATGACGTCAAATGAATTATGATGAACATGTGAATGCTGGATTGTATATGTTTGCTTCTGCTGTATGATTGAAGTTTTATACATCCTTGTATGATGTTGAATAACTGTGTATTCTTGCATGATCTATGGATCTTAGTATGCATTTGCATTGAGGATTTATGCATATTTGGTTGAGGGATTATGCATCCTGTATGCATTATGATTAATTTTTTAATTTTAGCCTTTATCCTTGTTCATGTTCATGGGGCTGTTGCCCATTTGTATTGTGGTGTTCGTCGCGCCCTCTTCGCCGGGGTGAGGTTCGGGGACATGACAAAGTGGTATCAGAGCTCATGTTGCAGCATGGGCCTGAATGGACCACCAGGATGCAGTGATAGTAGCAGGATTTCTTTCTACCCAGCATGGATTGGAATCGGATGACAACAAACTTCCAAAAATTTGCCTAAGTGTTGAACAGTCGGAACACTTAGTGGAATTGACTTCCTATGTAGCAAAAGAGCTAGCGGAATTGAATTTTGATGTAGCGGAAGGGTTAGATGAAAGCGCACCCGACAGAGAAGTTGGAAGAAAATCACGGGAAATCGCCTAAGTGTTCGAAGTTCGTCGGAATAATTTAGTCAATCGAACACTCGCCATTGCGGAAGTCTAGAGCACTAGACTTCCGATGTGAAGAGACCGCCGATGCCGATCGGGTCATGCCATAGTAGATTGGGCTGCCGATCGGGAGAAGATCCAGGATTGTGTTCTGCCATTGCGGCTACGGAAAGAACTAAGTCACTGACAGAAAGAAGAAAATTGAGCCGATCAAGCGGCGAAGAGGGAAAATTTTGAAAATTTTCTAAGTGTTCGGCGTCCATTGGAAGCAGAAAGTTGTTCGAGCACCCGTCGTTGCGGATGACAAAACAACTACGCATCTGATGGGTAAGTTCTCCGACCGCTGATGCCATGAAGAAAAGTTGAATTTTTTTTTCTAAGTATAGAATTCGTCGGCCATCAGAAGAAAATAGAGGTTTGATGTTCCGCCGTTGCGGAAGCCAAAAGCACTAGACTTCCAATGAGAAAAGACTTCCGATGCCGATCATAATTAGTTCATCGATCAGAAGTAGATGGTGTTTGATGTTCCGCCATTGCAACTATGGAAGGAACAATTTGGTCGACAGAAGGAAGGAAATGGAGCCGATCATCGGAATATGTTAGCGGTTTGAGCAGCCGATACGTCGACTCAGTTAGTGGTTTGGACTTTCAATGCCGTCGACGGAAGACAAATTTTTGAAAATTCGACTAAGTATAGAAAACGTCAGAAAAATTTAGAGGATCGGACCGCCGACACGTCGGAGAAAATTAGAAGATTGATCCTTCGATACGCCGGAAGCCAAAGGAAGATCAGCCCAACACATCAGAAAAATTTAGTTGATTGGACCACCGATGAAGTTGGATGAAAGATGAAGATCGGACTGCCAGAGTGTCAGAAGCTTAGAGAATTAGCCATCCGACAGGTTAGAGGATCCAATTCCCAATGAACAGCGGAGAGGCTAGTTTCTTTGATAGCCGAGATGTTGGATGGATAGTTGGAATGAGATCCGATTCTGCATAAGGAAATGTTGAGTTTTCCAAGTGGGATTTTCAGCAGATTTCGACTATTTTTCAAAAGGATTTTTCAGCTATTTCTAGTGGGATTTCAGTAGGGTTTATAGGTGGTCGAAGTTGGCACCCAGTACAAAATACAGTTGTGTGTAAAAATGCCAAGATTTGGAGAAAATATTCATTCTTAGAAGTGGTGTGGTTTTCACACCCAGGGTCGGAATGAAGCATGTGGATAGGCATTGGAAAGCTTATCCAGTAAGGAACAAGGGTAAGTCACCAGAATCTGAGCATGGAGTAGCAAAGTGCTAATGATGGCCGTTGCTATCAAATGGACAAATCTAGGAAGTTGCATGCCCAGAGGTAGCAAGGACTATGAAGTCAAATCAGTTGTTGTGTAGAAGAGGAATTCCATGCAAGGATGAAAGACTTGAAAAGGGAGGTTTCCTTAAACTCTAACTTGCTGATTATAACTACATTTCCTAAGTTTTATGCATGAAATGCATGGGGTATGTTTTGTGTGCATAGGATATTGAGGATTATACATTTATAAAGAACCACTAATGATAATCATTGCTTTGATGTTGGCATTAGTGGAAAAACCAATGATGACATGGACCTAGCTGAATATGTTGCTGATGCTGATGAATGTGACTAGCAACCTTTGGAGGAAGGGATAAGGCAACAAGTCCATGACAAAAGTTGGTGAGCAATTCTGCAATGTCCTACAAGGACCAACCAAATTGGTCATGTCAAGGGTGTAAGTATGACCCATGTAGGTAAGAGTTTGTTTATGACAAACTCCATGGAGTGGTAAAGGTAAGAGACCTCATACCATGTGGATATTTGAATATAGAAAGGTGTCATGCTTGTATATATTGATTGAGCTTAGTAGCCCAAGGAAAGTAAGTACTGACGATCTTGATTATAGTAATGCATCCTATATGAAGTAGTCATGGTTAGGCCATGCATGGTATGTTGAATGCATAGTATTCCTGAATCAATGCAAGGTAGCATTGAATGGATATGCATTAAAAATATTTTATGAGTCTTGTAGTTATGCATTGAACAGATGCATATGAAGGGTGTGAGTGACTGATTGCATAAGTATAGGTGAAAATGTTGTGATGCATTGCATGAATGCATTGAGATGAGTGCATGTGATATTATGAATAACTAATGGCTGAAGTGATGAATTGATGACAATTCAGGAACCATTTCAAAGGTTATATGCATCCGGACTTACCAAGTGTTTGGTTGATTGAATCTCATGTTTCAAGTAGATTATTTCAAGCATGGCGGTGAGAGGTAAGACCCTGACCAATGCTAGAATCTACCATATGGTATGCATAATAAGTTGATTAAATCTGAATTGCGAATTTCAGATTTAAGAAATTGCTAACAACTACTAGTCACTATTGGCTTGCATAAGATTGTATTGGATGATTGAAGCTCAGGTTTTAGGTAGATTATTTCAAGCATGGCAGTGAGAGGTAAGACCTTGACCCATGCCAGAATATACCATGTGAAAGAGCCAAACCTTATGAGAAGAGTCTCATGGTTGTGAAAATAGTTGGTGTGCATAATGGGTTGTTAAATTTGAATTGTGAATTTTGGAAATTGCCGACCACTACTAATCACTGTTGGCTTGTATAAGATTGTGTCAGGAAGATGCATGGTAAGTGGGTATTCATTTTATGCTAGTAAGCATAAAATCACAATGGGCATAGTAGTGCTGCTTATAAGAAACCCACAATTGAGCAAATTAATTGCTGTAGTAGACAGAGTTGCAAATTCCTATTGAATTTGATTACCAATGTCATTGCTTGGTTATGGAACAATCAATTTGGATTGTTTTATCAGATAATGATTGACTATTTGGATATTTGATGAATTTTCCAGGGGTGCACGTTGCAGGAAGATCATGTGTGATGGCTTGCAAGAGCCAAAATTCATGGGAAGGTTTTCCCTTGTCTTGGAAATGGGTTTCGGATGAAACACCATTGGACATTTTGGAAATGTCTCATCTGCGCTGCATGTTTGGTAGTAACATGAGTGAGATGGTATAAATTATGTCGGTAAGACATGTGTGAACATGAAATGTGAAAATGAGTTGGGATGGAAAACCGAGGGACTGTTAACTCAGAGAAGGAGCCCCCATTCCTCCTTAACGAAGGCATATTGCGACGGCAAATGGATAAGTGTTCTTTGACCCTTGATAAGAATATGCATGTTTAATCGTTATTAAAATTCCATATGCAGAACATGTTTTGATGTTAACATCCATTATGATCAATTGCTTGAGTATGAATAGGGCCTACATGGCACACACTGGGAAAGGGTGCACACTTTTCCGATGTTGAGTCATGAAAGGGTTTTCAATATTGATTACACCCTAGGGACTGGGTGCACTCCTGGTGTCTCAATACTTGATAGCGAATGATGAGAAATGTGATTACAATTTTGGAGCAATAACGCTAATGCGTTTTCTTGTATTGCTTGTATTGCTTGTGTTGACAGGCTAAAATAGATGCAGTTGGGTGTTGCACCCTAAATTTAAAAGGTAAACGGTTGTTGTGAGGGGTTGTGGAGTAAGGGTTATTGTTGATATAAGTGTGTGATGGTATAAGTGTATGTTGGGATGTGATATGCCTGAGGATCCATAGTAGATCCTAGACCTAGAAATGGTCACGGTAAATTTCCAAGCCCAGTTGACATGAGGGTGTACTGGCTGGACATTAATTATTTGATGTTGTGGGGTAGCCTGCATGCTGACCTAACATCTAAGTCCATAGGTGATCCCAAGGCTTGCAAAGCAAAGCAGGATTGTCGAGCACCCTAAATGCAGATAAGTTATTATCAACACACAGAGCTTACGAAATTTATTGTCAACCCGAGGAAGTCTTTTTTTTCAAAGGGTAAGTGCACAATATATGCTTAAACACCAAATCATTGTAGTTAATCCTACTCTTAAACAACTATGTTCATCCCTCAAACTCTGAGTGATCCCACCAATCTTCTAACTCTACAAATTCAACCTTTTCCTTCTATGCATCAACAAGAAATGAAATCAGATTCAATAATAATTACTGACAGAAAGGAAATCCTATTCATAACCCAAAATAAATGAATTGCCTAATTTATCTAACCACACGTAGAATCTGTAATCATAAATTGTAATCTAGAAATTCGATTGCAACAGATCAAGCTCGACTATTCTAAGAATTGAATTGCAGAGACAAAGATCAACAATTATAACAATCAAGAATTACAAAGGGTTCTTGGGATGTCAATCTGAAGCCATGAGATGAACAGAGCTGTGTACAGCTATTGAATAAATTGCATAAAGACTATCTACTCAGTTGACTGTTACGCTGTGACAGTTATTGATCTTAGGAAAATGCAATACTGTAGATCACTCATACTACTGCTGCGCACACAGAAAATATGATTAATGAAACATCACACAACCATGAATTAAAATATCCTACCTTAACTCAGCAATCTCTGTGGAAGGCGGGCCCAGCCTTCACACAGAGACGCTGGATGAACAATGTACAGCTCCCTTAAACCAGCAGTAGCTCTTTGTATTAAAAAGGAAGAATTATTACAGATTGCTCCCACTGTCAATACACCAAATGAATTAACTATTTTCCAACCCCTTGGGTCGAGAAAGCTTTCTGCATTTATACATACAAGCGATAACGTCCAATCCTATTTCAAAGGGAAGCCATGAAGATCTCTGATCTTCAGGCACCCTGAATAACACCGGTTGTTACAAGACGTGGCATGATACAATTATAGAAAATGCGAGAAGGCTGTTGACTGGCCCAGAAGTGGCGATCTTCTCAGATTGCCATAATATTCAAGCAGCTACACCGAAGATCCCTCGATCATAGCACATTCTGTTACTGCTACTCTGACCGACTCTTGTATGGAATGTCACGTGCCTCAATAGATGATAGACAAATTGAGGACCCCTTTTTATGTCATGACCATCCTTTGTCCCTAGACTTGTTCAGCTCCATCCCCCTGCATTCTGCTCATCTCACATTATCTTCATAGATCACACATATTAGCACAATTTCGAGAGATAAATAGCCTTAATTGTCTACAAGAATAAGCATTAATAAGGTAAAACAATAATCAGTCTTACCTTGACAATTTAGGGAATAAAGTGAAGAAAGTCAGTCTGATTGGCGTGGTAAGCAATGTAAAACAAGGGAAGAGAGGTGATTAAAGGTGGTTAAAAAGGGGCCAATTTTGGACTCAACATCTCCCCCCAACTACCCTGTTGCATGTCCTCATGCAACAACCTGCATCACTCGGAATCTGAATCCTGCATTGAGCTCTGTTCGTGGAGAGAAGAAAAATTGTAGGGAAACTCAGGTTTCTCATCAGTCTTCAGAAAACCTCTGTGAATAACCCAGTACTGCCAACATCTCTGCTCCTCTGCCCTAGTCATGGAAAAATCCATGTTGTATGGTTCTGCTGGCCGCCAAATGAGAGGAAATTTGAACTTTAAGCCCAGCCAGTTGACTCCACATTCCTTCATACACCCTACATAACCCTTGACTCTAGAGAGTGCATGTTTAAAATTTTTAAAGCAGTAGGGGTCCCTGTTTCTAAGTGCAGAGGAGGCAACCTGCCATCTGTGCTTGCTCCCCTCTAATGCAACCTGCTGCTGTCTAGAAATGGATTTTGTACAAGTGGAGATTACCTCTTCCTGCAAATTCATGATATGTTGTGCCTGGGAAGGGCTGGAAAGAAAACCCTTGTATCGAGCCACAAGGATGCCAGGATTCTGGGGCTCACTTCAAATCCATAAATTAGTATGGGCTTCATTGTGGGAAAAGGTCTGGAAAGACCTTTCCCACTGAACATGATTGTTCACAAAAGAGGCAAAGGCTCGTAGCTGAACATCACCTACAAATGGAACAGGGTTTGAGTGCCGATCCAGAGGGCACGCCATCTCGTGCAAGTATAGTTCACATAGCAAGTTCTGCTCTTCAAAATTGCTCCCAAGGAATGTCTCCAAAATTTTTTCTGAGGTTGCAATTTCGAATGACCTCCCCTCTTGTAAATATTTTAATTTAAACTAGACAAACTACTCGAAGAGAAACACTGGGTAAGAGGAAGAGGGCTTCCTAGTGCCTATGAGTTCTCGGGATAGGGCATACATTTGATCCTTATCCTTCTGCATGGATGAGAATTTTTTCAATTTCCTCATCTCCTTCTGCAGCTCCTCTACTTGAGCTCTGTGACCCATACGTTCTTCAGCCCCCTGCTCTTCCAGCGCTCTAATAATTCTCTTATGCTCGTCCAAAGCAATTGTCTTTTTATGGTTTTCTTCCACCTGACTTCTCCATTTAATTACTTCCATCCTCAAGGCTGAAACTTCTGCTGTGAGATCTGAAATCTCCTACTTATAATGTTCTTCCTGCTCTGAATCCAAATCAATAAAAATTTTGAAAGGGAGGAGTATTGTCTCTTGTGAGACAGTATCTTCCAGCACTTCTTCTATGAGAGTTGTTGGTTCTTGTGTGGCAGCAACATCCCATGGATTTTCTTCCATAACTGTGATTGGTGCTTGTCGAGACACTGGTTCTTGTGTAACAGTGTCTTCTCCCTGATCCATCTGTATCTCTGAAATTGGTTCTTGTGTTGCTGGTTCTTGTGTGACAGCAACACTCCCCGGGTTATTTTCTACAGCTGTATCCAAGGCTTGTTGAGACACTGGTTCTTGTGTAACAGTGTCTTCTCCCTGATCAGCCTGCATTTATGAATCTGATTCATGTGTTACTGGTTCTTGTGTGGCAGCAACATCTTTCAAACTCTCCTCAGCATCCACCTCCATTGCTTTTAAGGACACTGGTTCTTGTGTGGCAGTGTCTTCCTCCTGCATTCCTGGATTCAATTCTTGTGTTGCTGGTTTTTGTGTGACAACAACATCTTTCAAACTCTCCTTGGCATCCATCTCTATTGCTTTTAAGGACACTGGTTCTTGTGCGGCAGTGTCTTCCTCCTGCATCCCTAGATTCAATTCTTGTGTTGCTGGTTCTTGTGTGACATCAACATCTTCGTTCCCCTGCTTCTGAGATTGGATATCTTCCCCATCATACAGCTCTTCCTCAAGGACCTCAGTGTCACTTGAGGCTATTGTCTGTTCATCCTCATTCCACTGTATATCGGGTATGGTATCTATCCCTGGGTCATCTTCTAGTTGAAATTCAGGAATTCCCAAGGATGTTGGTTCTTGTGTAACAACATCCTGGATTACCTCTTCTTCCTCCTGTGGCTGCAGTTCTTCTCTAACCTTTGTATCATGGGGACATTCTGGGGCCATAGTGCCAAACTCTTCATTAGGTTCCAGAGTGTCCTCCATTCCAGATTCTTCTCCCTTTTCCATCTGCATTTCTGAAATTGCAATCCCCTGTTCAGGTTCATCAATGTTCTGCCTTCGTGGCTCAGTTTCTATCATCTCTATATCATGAGAGCATTCTGGGTTCACAGTGCAATCCTTATTTCCATCATCACTCATGATTTCATTGTTTTTCTCCTTTGTCCTAGGATTAGTAGCAGCCTCGGCAAGGATCATTCTGGGTTCACAGTGCAATCCTTATTTCCATCATCACTCATGATTTCATTGTTTTTCTCCTTTGTCCTAGGATTAGTAGCAGCCTCGGCAAGGATCATCAAAGATGCTGGTTCTTGTGTTGCAGCATCTTCTTCTTCTGCAGGTTCTTCCCTTGTGGACGTGGGCTATTGCATTGTGTGAACTATGACCCCATGGCCTTTCTTTTTGAAAATTTCCCCACAATTAGGGAAAATCACCTGCTCCTCCTCCCTGTCAGGGTCAATAGAGTCTGCTCCCTCAAGGTGGTCTACCGCCTCCACCAATGTATACATTCTCTTCTCACCTTGTTTCCTACAAGTTCCCTTCCAAGTCTCCACTTCCCTTTGAAGTATTTGGACTTCCTCCTTTAATACTGTGTTTTCCTCCAAAAGTCCTTCAATACTGGGTTCTACCTCAACTGGCCTTTCTGGCGCATCCGTTGGCCTTGGTACAAGGATTGGGACCTCCACCTGTGCCTCCAGGGTTTCCCATATTTTTTTGACTGCCTCTGCTGCTGCACTTGATTTAATTCTTTTACCTCTTATTGGTGTAGTTATGCTCAGCTCCTTAATTGGTCTCTTTCTCCCTTTTCGTGACGTTTTCGTTTGAGGGACTGTCTTATCAGGATTCACTACTGGGGTCAAAGGAATGTTTTCTTGTGCCTCAGATTGTTCCTCCTCAATTAGGGTTCCCCCTCCCCACTCAGGTGAGGATTCAACAGTGACCTGTTCTATCTGTTCCATCTGTTCTTCAATTGCCTTGGCTCTGTCATCTTCAGGTTCAATTGTCGCAGCATTCAATGATGCTCCAATTTCTCCTTCTGATGGCATAGTTGACCTGTTGTCTACAGTTTTCTCAATATTTTTATCAACACTTTCCCCCAATGGTTCTGCTTGTGTCCCCTGTTGTTCTTGTTCTGATGCAATATCATCCCCCCCCCCAACTATATTGGAGGGACATCGATCCTTCGGATGATGTTGAAGCTGCGCCTGTTCTGCTGGGACACCCGGCAAAAGAGCAGGTTCCTGAGTGCGGGCTGTAAATTGATCCCAGGTGATATTGTGCTAGGCCAGGGTTCTTAAAATGATTAATTTTATAAGGCCATGGTGGGTTAGGGAAACATGTGGATGTTTAGCCGTTTGGACAAACCCCGCCATCTGGCTTAAGTTATGGAACAGATAGTAGGGAATGTTCAACAAAAAGCCATGGCGAAGATGGAAAAGCAAAGGTAGTTCAGAATTATAAACAGTTTGGTACCTACCTTCACAAGTGATGTACTTCTTGAGAAAGACAACAACCTGATCCCATGGTCGCGGCAGTGAGTGCAGAGCAATTCGTCTCTTTGATGATTGAACGTGCTCCCCCTCTCGGAGAAATTACTCCCGTGCAGCCATCGTGGGGACTCGTCGTTCAAACCATGCCTTTCCCACCATTGGAAGAGTAGTAACTTCAGATATAATGGCCTCAGAAACTTCTATCCGCATCCCCCATACTTCAGAGTGAGTGTCCTTGAGGTGTAAAGCGAATTGAAAAGCTGCTTCCCTCTTAAATCTGTCTAGTCGCTCGAAGAATTCAATCCAGCCAGCGGCTTGAAAGATGGCAAAAACCGCAGGATTGTTTCGGATTTCCTGCGTGTTCAAGGGTTCATGACGAGCTGGAAGCCCCATAGTCCTGGTGACATAGTTCTAGAGTCCGAGAGTGGAGGTTGCAGAGCGGGGGATGCACAGATCGTTGAGCGGATATGTGAGTAGGGAGATGACAAATTTGGAAAGTGCAGTGCAGGGGGAGGTTCAAAAATTTTTATGCCAAATTGGGGAAGGTGGCGGTTATGAGATTTTACGTCACACGAGGGAATGGATTAATTAAGTCATAATGGTAATACGTATTAAGGCACGACTGATATTATTAAACCCAAATTAACACTTAATCATGTAAAAATCAAAGCCATACCTCGTGCGACTGTGCATCGAATGACCTGCGGGGAATGATGATCCGGGTGCTTGCTGATGCTGGAAGGCTGAGCTCGTGCGCAAGCATTAAGTTGATCATAATAATAGCAATAATTCCATAATTCCATCGCCAGTGAAAACGGAGAAAACATCGCGTCACCGGGGTCTGAATTATGCCAATTTGGCCGGCACGAGTGGAATAAGTCAGAGCCATAAATGATAGCAGAATCAATGTGCTTTGAGTAACACAGGAGTTACCACTGTAAAGAACAAAAGAACAGTCTGTAATACGGAATTGAAGTTTCCCAGCATGATATCACGGCCAATTAAAAGATGTTACAGCTGTTAAGGAAGATCACGGTGTCAGGAAAAAAATTGGCGGTACAGGGAGAAATCACGGCTGCCAGAACAAGCTCTATGGTGCTCGGAAGATATGTCGCAGCCGCGGAAAGTGTGGGTTAGCCGCCAGGAGTGTATGTTCAGCCGCCGGGAAAAAATATTTTCTGGCCTTTGGAAAAAAATTGCGGCTGTGGGAAAGTATGTTCAGCTGCCGCGAGTGTATGTTCAGCCACCGGGAATGTATGTTCAGCCGCCGGGAAAAAGGATTTTCTGGCCTTTGGAAAAAAAGTTGCGGCTGTGGGAAAGTGTGTTCGCCTACCGGGAGTGTATGTTCAGCCGCCGGGAAAAAGGATTTTCTGGCCTTTGGAAAAAAAGTTGCGGCTGTGGGAAAGTGTGTTCAGCTGCCGGGAGTGTATGTTCAGCTGCCGAGAAAAAGGATTTTCTGGCCTTTGGAAAAAAAAGTTGCGGCTGTGGGAAGTGTGTTCAGCTACTGGGAGTGTATGTTCAGCCGCCGGGAAAAAGGATTTTCTGGCCTTTGGGAAAAAAAAGTTGCGGCTGTGGGAAAATGTGTTCGCCTACCGGGAGTGTTTATTTTGAGAAAAGGAAAATGCAACACAGGAAAACATTTCTCGTTCAGCAGGCCCATTCTAGTCGTTCGCCTGGTACTTCCCTGCAAGTTTATTTCTTTGAAAACAAAAACAACAACAAAAAAAGATCAAATGCGAAAAGAAAAAAATCAAGAGTTATACGCTATAGTAAAAACTTATTTATGTATAGCAATTCAATAGTGCGATTTACAGTTCAAGGGTTGGCAGAGGCAGAGAGAAGTTTCTTCCCTGGTAACAGCTGATACTCTGGGTCAGCAGCAATCTGCGAAATGAATGCTTCCTTTGAGATAGGCTTATGATACAGTCTTAGTCTGTGGCCATTAGCAAGTAATGGTATACGATTGTCATCAATGGTCACCAGACGGACAGTGCCATTGTCAAAAACCCTGTCAACCAAGTATGGACCTAGCCACTGTGTATGCAGTTTCCCTTTAAAATCTCTTTTGAATCTGGAGTCATAAAGTAACGCCCAGTCTCCTTCACTGAAGACCTTCTTTTTAATAAACCGGTCGTGCCAATTAGATCTCTGTTGCTGAAGCAACAAAGTCTAGTCTACTGCCGCTAACCGCTTCTCGTCTAGTTCATTTAATTGATTCAGCCTTCGCTTCTGAGCTTCTGTTACATCCAGGTTCATTTCGGTGGCCGTCTTCAGGGTTTTAATCTCGAACTCAATTGGAAAGACAACACTCTTTCCGTACACCAGATCATATGGGGAGAACCCTGTAGTGTCACGCCAAGTCGTGCGATATGCCCACAGTGCTTCTGGAAGCCTGTCAGCCCAATCCTTTCGATGACTATTAACTGTTTTAGTAAGGATATTTTCAATAACCTTATTGGTGCTTTCCACCTGACCATTGGCCTGGGGGTGGTAAGGTAAAGACACCCTGTGATGCACATGATACTTCTGGAGCAAGGATTCAAATTGGTGTGACACGAACTGCGGCCCTCCATCAGTGACTACTTCTTTTGGCACCCCAAAATGGGTAAAGATCTCACTGTACAGAAAATCAATTACTGCCTGATCATTAGCTTTAGCCAAAGCTACAGCCTCTACCCACTTGGTCATGTAATCAGTACAAACCAGAATATAGACCTTCTGTTTGGAGGAAGGATTGATAGGGCCAACAAAATCCAGTGCCCATCTATCAAATGGTTCAACTACAAGTTGGGGCTGTAGGGGCATCTGATCTGTTCGATTGGGTTGGCCCATCCTTTGGCAACTGTCACAGGACCGGACATACTTCTTGGCATCCCTGAACAGAGTCGGCCAGTAATAGCCCATCCGCAGTGCTTTATGCCCTGTTCTTTTATCTGCAAAGTGCCCTCCACAAGGCCCCTCATGACAGGCTTTTAATATAGGAAAGTTCTCATCTTCTCTTACACATCTCCTGATCTCAAGATCAGGACCTGTGTAGAAGAGATGGCCATTTAACCAACAAAACCTGGCACTGCGCTGAATAATTTTTCTTTTTTCTCGTTTTGTCATATATGGCAGGAGCTTCCCTGCAACCAAATAGTTAGCAACGTCTGCATACCATGGAGAATGAGCTGAAAGTGCAAATAGATGTTCGTCTGGGAAAGAATCCTCAACAGGCGAACTGTCATCACTGTTCGTAAGACGCGATAAAAATTCAGCAACAACATTTTCCTTCCCAGGTTTATCTATAATAGTGATATCAAATTCTTGTAACAACAAAAGCCATCTGGTCACTCTGGCATTGGTAACTGGTTTATTCATTAAGTATTTGATGGCAGAGTGGTCAGTGTGCACAAATGTAGGATACCCGGTGATATAATGTCGAAATTTATTGATGGAGTAAACGATAGCTAGGAATTCTTTTTCAGTAACAGTGTAGTTAAGCTCACTGTAGTTAGCTAGGAATTCTTTTTACTAACATAATAAATGGCATAAGGTTTTTGGCCCTCCTGCTGTCCTAATACTGCCCCAATGGTAGTGTCAGAGGCATCTGAGGAAATATGGAAGGGCAGGGTCCAATTAGGGCCCCGCAAGATGGGAGCTGTAGACAGCTTTGCTTTAAGTTCATCGAATGCTATCTGGCATGCTGCATTCCACACAAACTGTGCATTTTTCATTAACAAAGAGAACAAAGGAGAAGCCAGTTTGGAGAAGTTTTCTATGAATCTTCGATAATATCCAGCATGTCCCAGAAAGCTTCTCACCTCTTTCTGAGTTGAAGGGGTAGGTATATTCTGTATTACTTTGATTTTTGCAGGGTCTACCTGTATGCCATTGGCATAGATAAAATGCCCCAATACCACCCCCTCACTCATCATCATATGGCACTTCTCAGTGCTCAATGAAAGCTGAGTCTGTTCACAGCGAGTTAAAACCTTCTTTAAATTTTCTAGTGCCTCATCGAAATCCCTGCCATAGGGAGTGAAATCATCCATGAAGATTTCCATGCTATCATTGACTAATTCAGAGAATATGCCAATCACAGCTCTTTGGAACGTTGCTGGTGCATTGCACAATCCAAATGGAAGTACTCTGTAAGCAAACGTTCCCCAGGGACAGGTGAAGGTGGTTTTATCCTGATCCTTAGGAGCAATTTGTATTTGGTTGTACCCACTGAAGCCGTCTAGGAAGGAGAAGAACTTCTTCCCTGACAGGGTATCAAGTACTTGGTCGATAAAGGGTAAAGGGAAATGATCCTTTTGAGTTGCTTTGTTCAGTTCCCTGTAACCAACACAGACCCTCCATTTCCCATTTTTCTTGGGTACAATCACGAGTGGGGAGACCCACTCACTATCTGAAATAGGGTATATAAACCCTGCTTCCAAAAGTTTCTGGATTTCCTCCTTCACTATATCCCTCAGATTGGGGTTCATGCATCGTTGGGGTTGACACACAGGCCGGGAGTCACTTTTGATATAAATGTGATGAGTGCATAGATTAGAGGGGATACCCCTCATATCTGTATACTCCCAGGCAAACACCCCCTTGTGTTCCTTCAAGAGGCTGATCAGGCGTTTCTGTTCCTCTAAGGAGAGACTAGGATTGATATTCAAAGTCCTTCCAGGTTCTACCTCAATAGGAATGCTTTCTGAATTTTTCACAACCGGGATTATGTTTGTGGCACCAACCAAGGCTTCTTCCATAAGGTTCTCTTGCTCTTCCTTGCCCAGGGTAGTGTTAAGAATTTGATAGACCTCTCTATTCACTGAAGTGGGTTCACTAATGAAATTGCTAATGGTATCATCTTCTGTCTCATTTTTAAAGGTTAAGGCCTTCCCTATAGTTAATAATGGCTGGACATCCTCCTCCTCCTCCTGCTCTATCCAAAGGGATGTTTCAGCCTCTAGACTTGGTCAAGCTGGGGGATACAGGGTGAGGTTTTTAGTATCCATACCATCAGATATAGTCATGGACCCCGATCGACAGCTGATGCAAGCATCAGCTGTGGCCAACCATGGTCTCCCCAGGATCAATGGGTGTCCCCCTAGCTGCGATTTTGGTTGTAACACCAAAAAGTCAGCTGGGTACTCCCATGAATCTACTGATATAACAAGGTCGTCCAAAATCCCTTCGGGTCTGATGGTGGATCTGTCTGCCAATTCCAAAATAGTAGGGGTCGATCTAAACTTAGTGAGTCCAAGCTTCTTCACAGTTTCCATAGTTATAATGTTGATTACTGCTCCCAGATCCACTAGGACGTTGGGTATCTGTGTCTGTCCTATCTGTACAGTAACGGTAGGATTACCAGGGTCATCGTATTTAGTCACAGGGGCTTTTCCTATTATCAAGGCCGATAAGTTTCCTATGACATGAACCGTGGGAGGATCCTTGAGTTTCCTTTGTGTTTTTCTTGTACACAGCTCCCGAACTGTTCTAGCGTAAATGGGCACATCTTGGAGAGCTTGAAGGAGGGGAATTTTAACATAAAGGTTCCTTAACTCTTCGAGGAGGTTAAACTGAGGTTTCCTCCCCCATTTTTGGTAGCAGTAGTCTCTCGGGGTATGGTGGCTGCTTTATCAGATGGGAAGGCTGTATCTCGTCAGGTTTGTCGTTGGATGGTTCAGCCGTCCCTTTATCATTGGATGGTTCAGCTGTTCCTTCTAAGGGATTCCCAGCATCCTCAATGATGGGAATTGAGTCAAATGGATGCTGTAAGCTCTCCTCTTCTCTATGCTCAGGGGATGAAACATCCTCTGTAATTACAGGTTCTACAATTTTCCCATATCGTAAATGGATTTCATTATAGGGTACAGGGGAAAGTGAGTATGCTGGCATGTTAACAGTCTCCAATTGGTGGACTGCTTTATTGTTTGGGTTAGTATTAGGTTGGGCAGGCAGCTGGGGTCGTATTGGTATATTAGGGACATAATTGTTTTGCAGCTGCAGCTGTGACTGTGGAGGTAAGTATTGAGGATATGGAGGAATTTGAGGGAATTGGGGAAATTGAGGAGAATACGGTGCTTGTTGAGGTAGAGATGGTTGAGGGAACTGGTTCCCAGGATGAAAATTCCTCCATCCAGGAGTCCACGACGTAGGTTGGGGTGGTGGTTGTGTCCAGGGATTCCATGAATTATAGTTTTGCGTTGTAGGTTGAGATGGATTCCACTGCGTATAATTTGAAGGGAATTGTGTATTCACATTTTTCATATTATTCCAATTCCCCATATTATTCAAAAATGGAAGAGAGTCTGGAGACATACCTTGATTTCGAGGCTGCCACGGTTTCTTCTATGCGATAAAGTAGGCTGCTTCCACATCCAGGTTTGATGCCTGCAGAACAGCCTTGACTTGAGGAAGTGAAGGGCATTCCTTCATGTCATGGTTCAGCTCACACAGCTGACATACGTTCACTTTGTCAAGCGGGCATTCTCTCAATGGATGATTCTTTCTACATCGGGGGCAGAACACACCTAATGTGAGATCCTCTACTGCTTGTTTTTGTTTCGCCTTCAGGACATCAATTTCCGAAGAGATGGAGCTCATCATTTCTGTTTTAAAATTTTCAAGTAGATTGCCTATCTCTTCATGGGTAGCGCCTCCATTGGATGACTTCTGAGTTCGGTCGAAGACGTCACGTTCCAGCTTTTCTCGGTTATCCCGCTTATTATTCCTGGAAGACCCTCTAGAGTATCTTTTGCACAGCTCCACAATTTTGTCGAAAGGTTCTTTGGAGATGTCTCCCTTACCAAGCAGGTTTAACATGTCTAGAAAATCATCCCTGATTCCCCGAAGCAAGATTATTTTGAGTACATCCAGTCCCATGTTCGTTTGCCCACCTCTCTGCACGTTGTACAGCAGTCTTTCCACGAAATCTTCCAAACTTTCATCCTCCTTCTGCACCATTTTAAATAGCTCCTCTCTCTTATCCTTGGTGTTACAATATTCCTGATATTTCTCCAGGAACACCTGCTTCATTGCATCCCAATTAGTAACAGTCCCTCCCCCAAGGCTCATGAACCAGCGTAATGCATTGTCCTTCAGGGTAGCAGGAAAACGTTTTAGTTTTTGGGCGTCGGTGATATAATCGTAGCTGCGACAAAGAATATCGAATTCAAAAAGGAATTCATCTGGGTCTTCCGCCGCCTTTCCATGGAAACGAGGTAACACCGATGGTGAGATATTCTTCATAGGAGCTGCCCCATCTGGTTGTTGAATCGAAAATTGCAATGTAGCCACTGTTCCCTCTGGCAGGGAGCGATTCTCATGATGATAGTTTTCTCCCATCACTTCTTCCTCGTCGGCCCCATGTCTGTTACTCATCTCTTATTCTGTTTTCTCCTCTTCGTCTCCTCCTATGTTCTTCTCTTCGTCCTTCTCTTGTTCCTCGTTCTTTTCTTCGTCCTTCTCTTGTTCCTCATTCTTTTCTTTGTTTTTCCACTGTCCCAGGAGCTTCTGGTGGTACTGATCCCACTCTTCCTTAGTTACACTCCTCCTGTTAATGTGATAATTTGGACCCCTACCAGCAGGTCCCGTTGTAACAGCTGTATCTTTGTCTACAGGGATGGCTGAGGACGTCGCAGCTACTCGTGTATTCTCGACCGTGGATCCCGACGCTAGCGCCCCAGGATCAGCAGGGTTTCTTCTGTTATGAGTTTCTTGAATACGAGCTCCAGTGGATGAATCAGTTCTGTCAACAAGGTCGTCAATGAACGTCCTTCTGCCCAATGGTACTCCTCGACCTCGACCCAAGGCACCTGCACTGTTAGTATCTTGTGGGGTTTTGCGAGTTGGGAATTGATCGCGTTTTACCCTTCTAGTATTCATACAACCCAAATCATTTCATCAGAGAGAATAAAAAGAGACTGATTAGAAATAATTACCAAATACAACTAATGATAGTGTTTAATTTTTACCCTTCCCCAGCAACGGCGCCAAAATGTCGAGCACCCTAAATGCAGATAAGTTATTATCAACACACAGAGCTTACGAAATTCATTTTCAACCCGAGGAATTCTTTTGTTTCAAAGGGTAAGTGCACAATATATGCTTAAACACCAAATCATTGTAGTTAATCCTGCTCTTAAACAACTATGTTCATCCCTCAAACTCTGAGTGATCCCACCAATCTTATAACTCTACAAATTCAACCTTTTCCTTCTATGCATCAACAAGAAATGAAATCAGATTCAATAATAATTACTGACAGAAAGGAAATCCTATTCATAACCCAAAATAAATGAATTGCCTAATTGATCTAACCACACTTAGAATCTGTAATCATAAATTGTAATCTAGAAATTCGATTGCAACAGATCAAGCTCGACTATTCTAAGAATTGAATTGCAGAGACAAAGATCAACAATTATAACAATCAAGAATTACAAAGGGTTCGTGGGATGTCAATCTGAAGCCATGAGATGAACAAAGCTGTGTACAGCTATTGAATAACTTACATAAAGACTATCTACTCAGTCGACTGTTACGCTGTGACAGTTATCGATCTTAGGAAAATGCAATACTGTAGATCACTCATACTACTGTTGCGCACACAAAAAATATGATTAACGAAACATCACACAACCATGAATTAAAAGATCCTACCTTAACTCAGCAATCTCTGTGGAAGGCGGGCCTAGCCTTCACACAGAGACGCTGGATGAACAATGTACAACTCCCTTAAACCAGCAGTAGCTCTTTGTATTAAAAAGGAAGAATTATTATAGATTGCTACCACTGTCAATACACCAAATGAATTAACTATTTTCCAGCCCCTTGGGTCGAGACAGCTTTTTGCATTTATACATACAAGCGATAACGTCCAATCCTATTTCAAAGGGCAGCCATGAAGATCTCTGATCTTCAGGCGCCCTGAATAACACCGGTTGTTACAAGACGTGGCATGATACAATTATAGAAAATGCGAGAAGGCTGTTGACTGGCCCAGAAGTGGCGATCTTCTCAGATCGCCATAATATTCGAGCAGCTACGCCGAAGATCCCTCGATCATAGCACATTCTGTTACTGCTACTCTGACCGGCTCTTGTTTGGAATGTCACGTGCCTCAATAGATGATAGACAAATTGAGGACCCCTTTTTATGTCACGACCATCCTTTGTCCCTAGACTTGTTCAGCTCCATCCCCCTGCATTCTGCTCATCTCACATTATCTTCATAGATCACACATATTAACACAATTTCGAGAGATAAATAGCCTTAATTGTCTACAAGAATAAGCATTAATAAGGTAAAACAATAATCAGTCTTACCTTGACAATTTAGGGAATAAAGTGAAGAAAGTCAGTCTGATTGGCGTGCTAAGCAGTGTAAAACAAGGGAAGAGAGGTGATTAAAGGTGGTTAAAAAGGGGCCAATTTTGGACTCAACAAGGATCCTGTGGACGAACGAGGA
This sequence comes from Pseudotsuga menziesii, assembly GCA_001517045.1. Lineage (NCBI taxonomy): Eukaryota > Viridiplantae > Streptophyta > Pinopsida > Pinales > Pinaceae > Pseudotsuga > Pseudotsuga menziesii. Next base: position 58,598 of record LPNX010813909.1, on the reverse strand, counting down.
AATGCACAATACATATAAGTATTGGATTATTTTGCTTATGAATATACATGTGTATACGATTTGGTTATGATGTTTTAAGCTCTTGTTTTAGAGATAAAACCGACGAGAATAAACTAAACATGTGAATCTATTCAATGTTTGGATATAGGTATCGCTGGAAGTGAGGACTATGAGAGCATCCTAAAGGTGCATGTGGGCATGTGACTATCCTGGAGAGCTCGGAATGAGCGGTAATGAAAAATGTGTTAGTGAGACCGTGAGGTTCCTAGCAGTTGAGACAAACCATGTGGAGAGACTCCATGGTTTAGAGGTCTAGAATGGACCAGAGACACTAAGTGTCATGACCAAGAGGGATTGGTCCAGCATTCAGGGTAAAGTGTGTAGAAATAATAGATCAATGCTATGTGCAATGATGCTAAGAAGAAGCATAGGAAATAT